>JAULBY010039277.1:0-13810 GCA_032358315.1 Ophiocytium majus | reverse complement strand
GAAAACATGAGAGCCTATTCGCATTCAGCACCCAAAGGTGAGTATGCAGGTAAAACATCTCGAGAATGGGAGTCTGACATTGCTAAACGCAAATCTGGTATTACAAAGGCCAAGGATAAACTTGCTAACAAAGGTGTAGCGCCCGGCTCATTAAATGAGTTTGCTCCAGGCAGCGGTGGTGAATCAGGACGTTGGTACACAGACGATCAAATGACTGACATCGTAGGTGACGGCTGGTATCAAGACTTAGATATCAGCGGTGATATTTCTAAACAACAAATGATACACGAAGCACAAGCATGGTTACTGGACAACGGATACCAAGTACAAGTGCTAAATGTTAAAGTAAACGACGATGACTGCGACTGGTATATCGAAGGCAGTTTCCATAATCCACGTTTTGCTAAAAAAGATGTAGCAGAAGCAACTGGTGATCCAAAGTTTGATAAAATTCTTAAAGGTATTACTAGTAAAAAAGAAGTAGCTAAACAACAAAAAGCAGACACTAAACAAAAAGCACGTGATGCTTTTGGCGGTATGTTCGGCGGTGGTAATCCTGCTGACAGTCTTGGTATCAGAAAGAAAAACACATCAGAAGGCAACGAGTTTGACACAATGATGGGTAATATTACTTCTCCAGAGTCGTTGAACACTAGAGAAGCATTAGAACTAATGTCAGAACTTATTCATCAAGCAGGAGCATCCTACAAAGAAGCACTGCAGCAGGCCAGCGTAAGTTTTGAAATTGACCCAGCTAAATTGCATGAGTTGTATCAACAACAAAGCGGTGATGTTGGTCAATTAGACGAACTAAGTCCTAAGACCTTAATGAGCTATTCAGGCAAAGCATATAGCGATGCTAAAGATAGACTTACACAAGTAAAAGCAGGTGCACCTAACAAGAAAGAACTAGTTAGCAAAGCCGAAAAACGTGTTGGTGGTATTAAAAAAGCACACGGTAAAGTTAAAGATCCAGAGTACGGACAAGAAGTTGTAGCCGAAGAATGGAGCAAAAAATACAAAGACAGCATCAACTGCTCTAACCCAAAAGGATTTAGTCAAAAGGCACACTGTGCTGGTAGAAACAAAAACGAAGATATTAACGAAGACATTGAACGTTATGTTGAAGCATTAAGCCGTGCTGGATACGAAATTACTGAAGCTGCAACTATGTGTCCCGAGTGCGGCGGTCCTGCATATGAAGACAAGATGCTGGCAGAAAAACAAGATGCTTGTTATCACAAAGTAAAAAGTCGTTACAAAGTTTGGCCGTCAGCTTACGCATCAGGAGCACTGGTTCGTTGCCGTAAAGCAGGTGCTAAAAACTGGGGCAACAAGAGTAAAAAATGAAATATAGAGAACTTCTAGAAGCCTGCTGGTCAGGATATCAACAGCGTGGTATGAAAAAGAAAGGTGACCGTACGGTACCTAACTGCGTTAAAATGAGTGAACAGGAACTAGAAGAAGATCTCAAAAAATGGTTCAGAGAAAAGTGGGTACGTTTTGGCCCAGATGGTAAAATACGCGGTGAATGTGGTGGCAGAGATAGCAGCGAAGGTAAACCAAAATGCTTACCGGCCAGCAAAGCACATGCCCTAGGTAAAAAAGGTCGTTCCAGTTCAGCTGCCAAAAAGCGTAGAGAAGATCCCAATCCTGAACGTAGAGGACCTGCTAAGAATGTAGCAACCAAAACTCGTTCAATGCGAGAACAAGGTATTCCCGAATTGCAACCGCCGCCGGAACAACAAAACCCTAGCTCATTGCGTAAAGGACTGAATTTGATAGGTGACGTATTCACTGCTAATAAACTTCTACAAGATCCCAAAGCCCTGGCAGATCAAGAGATTAAAAATTATTTAGAACCATCACGACAGAATCAAAGTTTAATTCGTCGTGTTTTTCCAGATAAAGAACAAAATAAATAAATATTAGAAATAAGGAAATATTATGTCAGATCCAAGATTTTTTAGAAAGTATTTAGATATACTAAGCGAATCGCCTGTTAGTGAACAAACTCCCCCTGCTGCACCAGAGAGCTACTATGATAAGTTGTCTGATAGCGACAAGTACCGTATCGACAGACGTATTGGCTGGGCAAAAAGAAACATGGCCAACGTTACAAAGATGATGGGACCACACGAAGATCCTGAAGTTGAAGAGCTATTCCAACAGTCGCGAGACTGGGTATTATCGCGCCAAACAGATCCAGAACGTGCAGCCAAGTTAAGATACAATAGTAGACAACGTCAACAAGAATTAAGAAGTCAGTCAAAAGCAGCTGGCAATGATGCTCCTGCTACATCAACCCGTTCAACAGCACCTACTGCACCTACTGCACCTAGTACATCACGTGGAACAGCAATGCCATCACGTGGAACAGCAATGCCAGCTTCTTCATATTCTTCGTCAGATTCGTTCGATAACGACACATCATGGGACAATGATATAGAGATTGATTCAAAATTCGACAAATACCCAAATGCTAAAGCAGAAATAGAAAGAGCTAATGCTGCTGCAAGAGCTGTTAATCCTAACATTGTTGTACGGAAACCAGGAACAAAAGACGAAGACTGGTGATCATGCGTATACACGAAATACTTACAGAACGGGAAACTACCACTTCTTCTAGTTGGGAGAAAAGTAATACAACTAGCGACTTTTCTCAGTCCGGTGGTGGCACTCGTATAGACAAGAGTGTTGATAATCCCGGCCGTGCAGAATACTTTGCAAAAAAACGCGAACTTGATGCACAAGCTGCTACTGATACTGAGGCACGTAGACAGCAATTTCTAAAGTCAAAAGGTTTAGAAAATGCATCCGGTAGAGAAAAACGATCCGCAATGGATAATGCCAGATTCAGTGGTGAATTTACTAACACTGAACCTAACTACGATAATTTAGGTAAAGATCCCGGAAGTCGTTTAGAAGTAACAAAGAAAAATGTTCCTCCGGTCAATACCAGAACAGTTACTTCAACGGCGACTAACAGTCCACCTGTTACAGTAACAACTACACCGGCTCCGATGCCATCTGCAGAAATATCAAGCGACCCGGCACCAGCAGCAGTAACACAAACAAAAGCACCGGCAACACGTTCATCAACTAATTTTTCGTCAATGGGACGTTCTTTATCGCCACAGACCACTAATACCCGTAGACCACCTGCAAAAGGTAGATCAGCTGACAAGTGGTTAGACTTTACAGATACAGACAACGATCCATGGCTACGAGATAGCAATGATGACGACGACAACTGGTAATTGCAGTAATGTTCATTGCAGAACTGTTTGTCAAACCGCGGTTGAAATCTAAAAAATCTGAGATCGACGAACAGCCTATGACACCCACAACAACAGCAGTACCAAAAACAACAATTTCCGCCGGTCCTACTAAATCACCTATGCCAGCTACACCTTTTCCGAGAATTGACCCAGCACTAGACACCGGTCGCACAGGCAAAGGTAATTATGGTATTGCAACCAGTGTCGCCAGAGGATAATGAGACATTTAATAAGATTAGTTGAAGCTGCAGAAAAAGGTTGCCCTGTTGCCACTCACGACTTAGATGTGAATCTAAAGAATCGTCAGAAGGCAATAGATAGCTATCACTACGGTCCAGCCAATCCCGACGAACCAGGTAGTTATTGGAAAGATGCTGCTCGACGCTGGAACATCACAGAAAAAACTGCCAAAACAATGAAGTGCGGAAACTGTGCTGCATTCGATGTGTCAGACAAGATGTGGGCCTGTATGGAAGCCGGTATCAAGGGCGACGAAAAAGCAGCAGATGCCATGGCCACTATACATAGAGCAGACCTAGGGTATTGCAATTTTTTACATTTTAAATGTGCCGGAACACGAAGTTGTACAGCTTGGGTCACAGGTGGCGCTATAGACAACAAGGATAGAACACAATGAAGCTGAACGAATTTGGTCCGTTAGACGAGCGCAGAAGAAAAAAACAACGAAGTAGAAGTGATCGCGGCGGAGCGCCATATTATGGTTATTACTATGGCTATGGTTATGACAGCAACAACTCCGAATCTGGTGACAGCGGGGGTGGTGTTGAAGAATCCAGAAGTCGTCCCATTGAGGACTTTAAACCCAGTAACAAGGCATTAAATGATTTAAAAAGTCGATTTCTTCCCGACTGGGAAATGATAGATCATAAAACACTACAAGCAAAATATGTTGCCAAAGATCATAGACATGCATTAGAGTTTGTGGCATTTATAAATCAGCTCAGTGAAAAGATGGATCATTTTGCTGAAGTAACACAAGACGTAGCCGAGGTCGCTGTTAAAACAGCTACGTTTGATGTAAAAGGATTAACCATACTCGATTTTCAATTGGCAATGCGTGTAGATGCCTATGCAGAGAAGCATAACATCGATCAGATACGCATGCAAGGTAATTTTGGAATGCACCCATAACTCATGATAAAAGTTTGCGATTACAGCATCTTGCCGGATCCTGTTTGTACCAAGCCCAACAATGATATATCCGATTCGGAAGATTTTCGATATTACGACAAAGACGGATTTGAATTAAATCGTGCCGAGATTGGATTTTACCGGGCTACAGGATACCAATTAAATAGTTCTCTCAATCATCATTGTTTTCAACAAGATTGGTTGGAAATTGACAGTCCCGGACTATATCTTGATCATTGTTTAATTTTACATAGATGCAGATACAGCAATGAAGCCCGTGATCAATTATTCAACATACGCAGGAACATACCAGCAGCTAGTTTGGTAATGAATACTATTGCTAAATGGGGATTTGATTTTGCGTTGGATGCTGTGGATCATGATCATAATCTTTACGAAGTATTACATATTGAATGCGATTACACATCATACGACAAATTCTGCGAGCAACTTGATCGCGTTCAAAATAAATTAACACAGATTGACTGGCAAGATGCTGCTCAACAAATACTCAGCAATAAAGAAAAATGGCATGGCTTAAAAGGATTCGAACAGAATCACTGGAAGGCCAATTTTTTACTGGGTTGGAACAAAGCTGAATATACTGAAAAAACGATTTAATCAAGGAGAACTACAATGGCAGTTAAAGGCAGTGCAGGATCAGGTGGGATTCCATCAGTACACAAGCGTACAAGCTCGGGCGGAAATCGTCCAAAAACTTCAGCAATGAACAAAAACCAAAAACGCACATTCAAAGCATATCGCGGTCAAGGTAGATAAACTGTTAAGTCCTATTCAGTATAAATACAATACTGGATAGGATTTAATATGGATGAACTACAACGAGCACTCAAAATAGCATTTGCAAGCGAATACTCGTTTGCACTAAAAGCACAAAACTTCCACTGGAACGTAGAAGGACCACTATTCCCACAACTTCATACATTGTTTGGTGAGATTTACGAAGAAGTATATGGCAGTATTGATGCATTTGCTGAAAACATTCGTAAAATTAAAGCATATACACCAGCTTCATATACACGTTTTTCGATGCTAAGTGGTATTGAAGACGAAACAGAAATACTACCTGCTGACGCAATGATTGCTGAATTATTGTCTGATAGCGACAGAATGCAGGAAATGTTTAAAATTGTATTTCAAGCTTCTGAAGAACTCAGAGAGCACGGGTTAAGTGATTTCCTAGCAGGACGTCAAGACGCACATGCAAAACATAGCTGGATGCTAAGGGCAACACTTAAATAACTTTATATGCTTCTTGTTTACATTCATGGTGCCAGTGCCACTAGTGAAAGTTTCAATTATATACGTGAACATATTAGGGGACACGAAGATCTAGTTATCAATTACGACAGTCGTAATGGATTTCAAAAGAACTTGGCTGACATGATGTATCAGTTAAGCAACTATCACAGTATATTTTTTATTTGTCACAGCCTGGGTGGAGTATATGCACTGCATTTAGCCAACGCAATGGCTGAACGTGTGGTAGGTGCAGTTACATTGAGCACACCATATGGTGGTGCCGAAATTGCAGACGTAGCCAAATACTTTATGCCGTACAGTAGATTGTTAAAAGACATTGGACCAAGTTCATGGGCCATGCGACAAGGTGATGCGATTGATATACATCATCCTTGGACCAATGTTGTTACAACAAAAGGTAATAGTCCTTGGGTACCAGCACCAAACGATGGTGTTGTTACAGTATCAAGTCAACGGCATCATGAACAAGGAATGGAACTAATCGACTTAGACTACAATCACTATGAAGTTGTATTAAGTGAACGTGTCATTGAAATTATCAAAGAAAGAATTGCACAATGCTCGGAGAAATGTTAATGTATGGATTCGTATCTGCCTTTGGTTGGTGGGGAGCGAATCATTTTGTTATTGAACCTGTGTTCGAAAAACCCGCCACTATGGAAAAAGAAACTCAACAACAACGATGTACCGCTTGGGAAGAAATCAAAAATCCAGACGGTACAGTAACAAGAACACGCACCTGCGAAAAGGCTTCACCTTAGGACCGTGAGGGCGCGGCTGCTGCGCTACCCACGGGAGTCGTGCCCCAAGGGTTGAAGTGAGCACACTATTCATTGTAATGCAAAAATTAAATAAATTAGCCGATGGACTTTGGCATGTTCAAGAATTCGTTAGCGATGATCGTTGGCAAGAATTACAAAGTAAAATTTTAAATCTGTCAGATTCCGAATACACCCGACGACATGAACCAATGAGGATTAGGCTGGAAATATTATATCCACTAGATCTGTTCTACTTGTCACTGCTCAAGCTTGCAACAGACACTGTGCCTGCAGTCAGTGACGTTACAAAAAACAACAATCTAAGAAATCCTCCAGGTTTATTTTTGTGGCGAGATTTTCAAGATTACCGTAGCGAATGGCATTCTGACGATTTCACTCGTATGCCAACTGCACAAATATATGTAGATGGTGATCAATCACAAGGCACTTCTTTTATAGTCAATGGTAAAGAAATTTTTATACCGTTTGAACCAAATACCGGATACCTAATGGACAATCAATATCAAATTGTACACGGAATGCTGACCCCGGTACAACATAAAATTAGGCAATCAATTTACTTGATTTATTAACAAAAAACTTATAAAATATTACTTTAACTTAGGAGATTACTATGAGTTCCAGAATGTTCTCGTCTGAACAAAAAGCAAAACTTACTCAAATTATCAACGAAGGTATGGCAATCATGCAAGAGGTAGAAGACCTTAATGCAGGACTTGCGGATACCGTCAAAGCCATTGCAGAAGAAATGGAAATCAAACCAGCTATTCTTAAAAAGGCAATACGTGTTGCGTTCAAAGCCAAGCTAGGTGATGAAAATGCAGATCACGAGGAACTGAACACTATTTTGGAAACTGTAGGTAAGACTCTTTGAACGATGCACTAGCCGGAATATTTGATTGGATACGAGATGATTTTAGGAGCGATCCTTTTAGGTTTGGCATTGAGTTGCTTGCTTGGGCTATATCTATCGGGTGTAGTGTCACGATGGCGCTCACAGTCCCCACCCCTCCCTTATTGGCACTCTATCCTATTTGGATTTGCGGTTGTGCTATGTATTCTTGGGCTGCTTACACTAGGAAAAGTTTTGGCATGCTTGCCAACTACCTTTTGCTAACTACTATTGATGCTATTGGCTTATTGAGGATGTTAATAAATTGAGTTATGTTGATGCACTATACGCAAGGGAAGCTGATCGTATCCATGTTGTGGAACGTGTCGCTGGTGAAAGAGTATACCGAGAGTACCCGGCGTCGTACGTTTTCTACTACGATGATCCAAGGGGTAAATTTCGTACTGTATACGGTACTCCCGTGTCTAGGTTTTCGTCGAGGTCCAACAAAGAATACCAGAAAGAGATACGAATTAACTCTAGTAAACGACTTTGGGAGTCGGATATTAATCCGGTATTTCGATGCCTCGAAGAGAATTACTTGGGTGCTACATCGCCCAAATTACAAACTGCGTTTTTTGACATTGAGGTGGACTTCGATCCTGTAAGAGGATTCAGTAAGCCTGAAGATCCTTTTAATGCCATTACAGCTATATCAGTGTATATGGATTGGATGGACAAGATGGTTACCTTGGTTGTTCCACCTAAATCATACTCGTGGGCGACTGCACAAGAAATCTGCAACAAGTTTGATAACTGTTTCTTGTTTGAACGAGAAGAGGATATGCTTAACACATTCCTTGACTTGATTGATGATGCAGACATCTTGAGCGGCTGGAACAGTGAAGGCTTCGATATTCCTTATACCACTATGCGTATTACTCGTGTGTTGAGCAAGGATGATACACGTAGACTATGCTTGTGGAATCAACTTCCTAAACAACGTACATTCGAACGCTTTGGTGCCGAGCAATTGACCTTTGACTTGATTGGTCGTGTGCATATGGACTATATGCAACTGTATCGCAAATATACATACGAAGAGCGTCACAGTTATAGTCTAGATGCTATTGGTGAATATGAACTAGAAGAACGCAAGACACAGTATGAAGGCACACTGGATCAGTTATACAATAAAGACTTTCCTACTTTTATTGAATACAACAGACAAGATACATTGTTGTTGGCCAAGCTAGACAAGAAACTAAAGTTCTTGGATCTAGCAAATGAACTGGCACATGAGAATACTGTACTGCTACAAACAACAATGGGTGCTGTAGCAGTTACAGAACAAGCGATTATCAACGAAGCACATCAACGTGGTATGGTTGTACCTAATAGGAAAAACAGAGATGATCAAGGTGACACGCAAGCGGCAGGTGCCTATGTTGCTTTCCCCAAAAAGGGCATGCACGACTGGATCGGAGCAATTGACATCAACTCGCTCTATCCCTCGGCTATTAGAGCCCTCAACATGGCGCAAGAAAGTATTGTCGGACAGTTAAGACCCGTAATGACTGACAGGTATATCAAAGAAAAAATGGCAGCAGGTTCAAGCTTTGCAGATGCTTGGGAGAACATGTTTGGCAGTCTTGAATATCAAGCAGTAATGGCAGGCGAAGCAGGTACTGAGATTACTATAGATTGGGAAGGCGATGGTCGTAGTGATGTACTCAGTGCTGCAGATGTATGGAGATTGATCTTTGACTCAAATAAACCTTGGATGCTTAGTGCAAACGGCACGATCTTTAGCTACGAACAAAAAGCCGTTGTACCCGGACTATTGGAACGATGGTACGCGGAACGAAAAGAACTCCAGGCAAAGAAAAAGGAATCCACAACCGACGAAGACAAAGCCTTCTGGGACAAACGACAACTTGTCAAGAAGATTAATCTTAACAGTCTCTACGGAGCGATCCTTAATCCTGGATGTAGATTTTTCGACAAAAGGATTGGTCAAAGCACTACGCTCACTGGACGAATCATTGCTAAACACATGGATGCATATATCAACGAGTGCATCATGGGGGACTATGACCATGTGGGTCCAAGTATCATCTATGGAGACACTGACTCATGTTATTTTACAGCTTGGCCAGCTATCAAGGACGAAGTCGCTGCAGGCCGAATGGAATGGAACAAAGACATCTGCACTCAACTGTACGACTCTATCGCAGACCAGGTCAATGCAAGTTTCCCGGCATTTATGGAGCGAGCTTGCCATGTTCCCAGATCTAATGGCGAGCTCATTAAAGGTGGACGTGAGCTAGTTGCCAGTAAAGGCCTGTTTATCAAGAAGAAACGTTATGCTGTTCTTATCTATGACTTAGAAGGAGCAAGACTTGACAGTCACGGAAAACCAGGTAAAGTAAAGGCCATGGGATTGGACCTAAAGCGGTCGGATACTCCCAAGGTTGTACAAGACTTCTTGAGTGAATTATTAACTGCAGTTCTAACTGGTGCTAAACAAGAAGAAATATACGATCGTGTACGTGAATTTAAAATAGCCTTCCAAGATAGACCTGCATGGGAAAAGGGTACTCCTAAACGTGTAAACAACTTGACCAAATATGGCAAGGAAGAAGAACGACTAGGTCGTGCCAACATGCCAGGGCATGTACGTGCTGCGTTAAATTGGAATAACTTACGCAGAATGCACGGCGACAACTACAGTCTTGCTATTGTGGATGGCATGAAAACTATTGTATGTAAACTCAAAGACAATGCACTAGGATACACGAGTGTTGGCTATCCCACAGATGAAAGTCATATTCCGCAGTGGTTCAAAGACTTGCCATTTGACGACAGTTTGATGGAAGCTACTATTGTGGATCAAAAGGTAGAAAACTTGTTAGGCGTACTAGACTGGGATATTCCCAGTCACACTGACATTAAAACAACATTTGATAGTTTATTTACTTTTGAATAATCATGAAACTGCACGAATTGGTCAAACTAAGGAACGAGTTAGAGAAAGCACTAGATCTTTCTGTAATACAGGACGAATTAGAAAAAAACAGTGCTAGACTTCGAAGCCTTAAGCATTACGCTGATCCTGAATATGCTGAAAGTTTAGAAACCATTGCTCAACAACATAGTTCTATCATTGAACATGCACGTATTGATACTCAAAAGGTTCAGGAAACAGTAGACAGTATCAATCAAGATATCAATAGTATAGCAGGAAAATTCTTTGAAGAAAACTATCAATTAGAATTACAATACATCGATCCAGAGGGTATAAGATCTATACGCAACATACTATTACCAGATCAAATTGAACAGTTACTTATAAGTAGGATACAATTGCACAGTAGTTGGAAGTATCCGGCACTGGAAATTGGTTGCAGAGATGGACAATGGACTAAACATTTGGTAGCTAGCGATCCGTTATACGTTACTGATGTATTTCATGAATTTTTAGATAACACAGTTAATCAGTTTGCACCATCCTATCGTGGCCGGGTAAGAAAGTATCTAATTGAAGATTTCCGTATAAATGGACTACCAGACAATCAATTTGGATTTATCTTTAGCTACAATTTTTTTAATTATCTCAGCCTGGACAGCATCAAACAATATCTTATACAAGCAAAATCTTGGTTACGTGATGGCGGTACTATGCTATTTACTTACAACAACGCAGACATGCCGGCTGGAGCTGGCTATGCAGAAACATATTTCATGAGCTATGTTCCAAAAAGTTTATTAGTTGCAATGTGCGAAGGGTTGGGATTTACAATCACAAACACACACGAATTTGATCCGGCAATAGCATGGATTGAAATAAAAAAGCCAGGTACACTTAAAACAGTTAAAGCTTCTCAAGCACTTGGAGAAGTAAAATATCGTCGGGGCGAACCGGTAGAAATAGTAGCGGTTCGTGATTGACTTTTCTAAATACAGTTGTTACAATTTTAACATTAATCGGAGATATATATGAAAGATCATTTGCAAGACATAGTGCAACACACTCACAGCCTTGGTATTATTGACCTTGTCAAGGTAGTCGGCACTGACAGTCAAACCACAATCGAAGCAGTCAGTGAAGAACGCAGTGCTATTGTACAAGCACAGTTTCACAATCCAGTACCAGAGTTCGTTGGTACATTTGGTATGCCTAATTTAGGTAAACTAAACACTATTCTTAACATTCCTGAATACAAAGAAGATGCCAAGTTAAGCATTACTAAAAAAGATGATGGTGCACCAAATGGTGTTCATTTCGAAAACAAAGCTGGCGACTTTAAGAATGATTATCGTTTTATGAGTGCAGAAATTGTTAACGACAAACTCAAAACAGTCAAGTTTAAAGGTGTCAAGTGGGGAGTAGAGATTGAGCCAAGCGTGGCAGCTATTCAAAGATTACGTTTCCAGGCACAAGCAAACAGTGAAGAAACTACATTTATTGCTAAAGTTGAAAATGGCAATTTGGTATTTTACTTTGGCGATCATTCAAGTCATGCAGGTAACTTTGTGTTTGCACACGATGTAGCTGGTTCATTAAACAAGGCATGGTTGTGGCCTGTGAGTGCTGTTATTAGTATTCTAAGTCTTGCAGGCGATAAGATGATTCGCTTTAGTGATGAAGGTGCTGCACAGATTACTGTTGATTCAGGATTAGCCGTTTATAATTACATTCTACCTGCACAGCAGAAGTGATTAACTTTATAGAATATTATAAAGATAAAGGTCATGTGTTTGGCGAGTGTATGTCAAAGTCAGACACTGACCTTATGTACGTTAATATTCCTAAAAATGCAAGTTCTTGGATCAAACTCAATTTAAAAGATTGGGGTTGGGAGTTTTACAACTATCATACAGACAATCTCAACAAGCATGCCCTTGTAGTACTTAGAGATCCTATAGAACGTTGGTTAAGCGGAATTGCCGAATACATGACTTTATACCATGTTGATGTAAACCCAACGCTATGGTTTGATTTAGTATTTGATCGTATTGCATTTGACGACCATACAGAAAGTCAAGTATTATTCTTACAAAACATTGATCTTGATAACTGCACATTTTTTCTTTGCAACGAAGATTTTAAAATTAACTTTTCAGATTTTCTAAATAAACATAGTATGCCACATTCATACAATAGATATGAAAATCAGCATGTGACTGCTAATAGCCCTGAGCGAACTAGATTTAAAAATATTTTCACACAAGCATTACAAAATTCTAAATACAAAGAACATGTAGAACAGTATTTTGAAAAAGATTATAAATTAATGAGGTCTGTAAAATTTTATGCAAGATGATTTAACTTCAAAACAAAATGACTATGCAATATTTTTGCCAGCAATCTCTGGCTTTTATGCAACCTTTATAGGAAAACAACGTGTTAACAATGATTATGTTGATCCTGCTCGTATGCCAGCGGGCATACAAGATATGGAAATGATGAATTGGTTAAACAGCCAGAAGTCATTATTTCCTTATAAATGGAGTCTATATTCAGGTGGACATGCCAACATCGATTTAACCAAAGACGATCCTGCCGAAGACATGGTTCGTAAACGTGAAGCCGGTACATTTATGTTAGGCGACTCCGGAGGATTCCAAATTGCTAAAGGCTTATGGGAAGGCGAATGGCGTGATCCTACTAGTCCAGAAGTAAAACAAAAGTTAATTGATTTACAAGCAAAAGGCAAAGAAATCATTCCAGTACTTGATAAACTTGGTAATCCTGTTCTTGATAAAAAAGGTAATCCAAAAACTGTTACTGTTGATCATGCCAAGAACTATCAAGATCTCATTGATGCTGCACAAAAGAAACGTGATGCAGTACTTAAATGGTTGGATGGGATCGCCGACTACGGTATGATTCTTGATATTCCTACTTGGGTTGTGCATGACAAGAAAGCCAGCCGAGCCTGTGGAATTACCACACTAGATGAAGCTGTTGCTGCCACTAGATACAACAATGATTATTTTATGAAACATCGTCGAGGTAAGAACAACGGCGGTGCTAAATTCTTAAATGTTTTACAAGGCGACAATCATACCAGTGCAGAAGAATGGTATCAAGAAATGAAAGAGTACTGTGATCCTGCCAAGTATCCCGACACACACTTCGATGGTTGGGCCATGGGTGGACAGAACATGTGCGATGTACATCTTGTATTAAAAAGATTAGTTGCATTACGTTACGATAACTTGTTACAAGAAGGGGTTCACGATTGGATGCACTTCTTGGGCACAAGTAAACTAGAGTGGGCAGTATTGCTTACTGTTATTCAACGTGCTGTTCGTAAGTATGTAAATCCCGCATTTACTATCAGTTTTGATTGTGCTAGTCCTTTTTTAGCAACTGCTAACGGACAAGTATATTTTGAAAATGTATTTGAACACCAAGATAAATGGAGCTATAGAATGGCTCCGGTATTAGATAACAAGAAGTATGCATCAGA
>JAULBY010039266.1:3232-13814 GCA_032358315.1 Ophiocytium majus | reverse complement strand
GCCGCCGCCGCCGCCGCCGCCGCCGCCGCCACTGCCGCTGAGCCGCCGCTTCTGCTGCGCCTGCTGCTGCTCCTCCTGCTGTGGCGGCTGCTGCTGAGCGCGTGCGGGGGCGCCTGCCGACGTGGCGGCGGCGGCGGCGGCGGCGGGAGAGCCGGCCGCGATGGCGGCGCGGTGTTGCTCCAGGAGGTGGCGGTAGACGGGGCCTAGGGCCTGGACGCTGGCGGCGAAGCGGGGGGGGTCGGCCGCGCTCATGTCGTGAAGGGCGCCGAGCGCCGCGTGAACGATGTCAGCATCGATGTCGCGCACGCGGCCCGCGAGCCTGTGGGGTGTGCAGACGCGGATAGTGGTGGATAGTGAGCGCAGTCTCTTGTGTGTTTGTGTGTGTATGTGTTGTACTTCGCATGTTGACAAGTGCGCACCACCTTCTGAGTGCAGTCTTCGTGTGTGTGTGCATGTGTGTGTGTGTGTTATTGCAAGTTGTTAATTTCGGCACAAGTGTGGACTACCCCCGCGAGCCTGCGGTGTGGGTAGACACACAGAGTGCTGGCGAATGAGTGCAGCTCACGTGTGTGTGTATAGCTGGGTGAGAGTGTGTGTGTGAGTGTGTGAATAGTGTGCATTGAGACAAGTGGGCACCACCTCCGACGCCATGCAAAGGCACCAGGCGCACCAATTACAACATATGCTTGTAGGCATGCGGAACACGTTTACCAAATCACACATGAACAATGGCCTTCAAACACCTTCGTTGCGTGACACTGTGAAGTCGCTGCACCCTGGAGCAGTGTTCACAGGTGCGGCCCGCAAGCAGTGGTACCACCCTCCGGAGGTGTAGCGCTGAGTTGCAGCCGCTTGCGCTACGACTCCACCAACCAGCCATTTTTTCATGCACTGCAGGCATGCCCTGTGGTAAGCAGGTGCTCCTGCACACTGTTGGGCGGCACTGGAGGAGCCTTTGTTAAAGGGCAAACCCCATGCTGGCAAACACACTACAAGTTGGCGTGGTGTAAACCGGTCACCGCTGCTGCGGCGCGGCTGGCTGCAGCCCAGCAGCGCAACCTGGTTTTATGTGCCTCAGGTGCAAGTCTGCTGTGTCAGTGACCATTGCTGGGCATGCCCTTGTACTTTGTCAGCCCTGCGGGTGCATCGCACCAACTACTACTTTAGCACGCCTGCAGCAGCCTGTGCCGCCCCTCAGACAACCTATCAACCACCCGGTACTACTGAAGTACGTACTTCAAGTAGTACTTGAAGTATATCCGCGGATTCACGGCTGGCACCTGCTGTCGCAGTGTGCCCCCCTAGCCCAATACTGCGGGGCACGCATATTGAGTTATACCGGGGTGCGTGTGAACCAAAACAGCTGTCGTGGCCAGATGAGGCTGTGCATCAGCTTGGCAATTTATTTCACCCTGCATCCTGCATCCCGCGCCACCACACACACCACCACTCCCCCCCGCCACTAAAACAGCAGTTTCCACGGCCAGGCACCAGCGCAAGCGCTTCATTGAACACCTGAGGCTGCTGAATTGCTGCACCTGCTGTAGACCTCAACCTTGCTGAAAACTCAACCTTGCAGCGGAACTCGATAGGGCTGCCAGGAGCCACAACGCACACTGCTATAGCTATCACTTGTGTTCAGAAGCAGTCGCCAAGGCTGCTCAGCAGCACAACAACCAACTAATTGCCCTTCCGGATGAATTTCAATATACTTCGAAGTATACTGCGTACCCCCCCCCCCCTCGCCCCCCAGAACCCGCAGCGACTGCAGGCGCTGTGAGCAGCACCACAGGTGCCCCCGCACAATCACGCTCACCTCTCAGCAATGCACCTGTTGTCCTACGTGACCTAGCTCAGCTCCGGTTAGGGCTTGGAAAAGCCTGTGCACATGGTGTGCGGCTGATGTAGCACGTCACACAAGTACTCATAGTGGCCTACACGGTAGTGCCAGTGCCGCACGGCACCAGAGCTGTCCGACCCGTCGCTGTGCGTGCGCGACGCGCGCGTGAGGCACCTGCAGTTACTGCTGAGGGGCGGCATGGCACCCTGCAAATGTCCGACCTGCCGACAATGCTTCTATGCAGAGCACTCAAATGTGTACGGCAGTGACTGCAACCACGGTGCCTGCACCTCACACTTGAACTCACCACACTCCACGATGAAATTCGCGCTCAGCAGGTGCGAGACTTGCTGCCTTCGCAGGCGCTGTCTTTGCTTTGTTCACCCCCTTGCACAGGTCTGCCCAGAGTGACGGCCCCTACCGGTGGGGATACCTAGAGTTTATCGCTCCTAGATTGAGTTTTCATATGAAATTGCCGCTCTAGAGATGAAAAACACACACGGTCCCATTCACGGCCCCGGCGCCGCTGGCGCCGCCTCACTCACCCTTCCAGTATGGCGCGGAACAGCAGCGCGTCCGCCGCCACCCCCTGCGCCAGCAGCCGCGGCAGGTACCACGTGCTCTCCAGCCGCACCGCCTTGGAGTCGTGCTCCATGCCCCTGTGCACCAGCTGGTCCACCAGTATCGCTCCCGCGTCGGGCAGGGCGGACTGCGCCGCGCGCGCGCACTCATCCAGCAGGGCCTGCGCTGCTGCCCTGAGCCTCTTCCGACCCAGGCAGTCTATGGCTGCGGGCACGGCTCCGGCCAGGCACCCCATGGCCATGGTTACGCGGGAGGGCGGGGGCTGGGGGGGGCGCTTGGTGGCGGCGGTGGCGCCGTCGCCGCCTGCGCACCAGCGCAGCAGCCAGGGGAAGGCTTCTCCCAGCACCTCCAGGGCCAGCTTGGCGACGCCCTCCTCCTCCCCATTGCCCCCCGCGTGCGCCTGCAAAACGGTGCACAGCACCTGGAACAGGGCCTTTGGGTGTGGCAGCTGGCATTGCTCCTGCGGTTGTTGTCCGTGCTCCTGCTGCTGCTGGTCCCCCGCTCCTGGAGCTGCTGCTGCTGATGATGCTCGCAGAAGGCTGCGAATGCGCCGCAGGCTCTCTACAAGTGCCGCTGATCCATCGCCGTCTATGCCGTACTCTCCTGCCTCGCCCACAACTAGAGCTAGCTGCTGCGTGGGCCGGCCGTGGCAGGGCAGGGAAGCAGCCAGCAAAGCAGCTGATGCCTCATTACTGGTCATGACGCTATGCATCGGCAGCAGCCCACTGGCCAGCCAATGGGGCGCGCCCAAGACTAGCGCAAGCACGAGGGGATGGGCGCCACCTGCTGTTGCACGACGCCGCCACCCTGGTAACCCATGGTCCACCGACAGGGGCAGGCCTGTGCCAGTGTGCTGCCACGCGAGCTGTCGCTGCCTGCCCGCTGCCCTACAAAAACGTTTCAGAAGTTTCATTACCAGAAATGACAGAACCAAAACTCGCCCGTGGGAAAACTGAAAACACTTTTCAAAAAACGTTGCACACACACAAACATGCTCGGCAGCCGCATGTCTCGCCAGCGCTGCAGCATAATGTGGTGACCTGGTTGTTCAGCACATGCAATGCAGCTGTGTTGCGTTGTGCTGGGTGCGCATATATATGCATGTGGCAAGTCATGTCAATGCCGCACACCAGGTTGCTTGTGAATTTGTTCAAATTGATCCGGGCTACGGGGTGGCATGCGGATACGCATTCATGCATGGGCGCACCCCTGATTCAGCCTGGCGTTGAGGCATGACCACGAGTCACACGCAAGCAGCAGCAGTGCATCCCTGCTTGCCGCTTTGCCGAAAGTGTGTTACAATGCCGCAGGCGACGTTGGTGGCCTGCACCCCCGGACCGGTCCGCATTTGGCCGCTAGCGTGCGGCGGCACCAGAGCGGCCACCAGGCAATGCGCCGCCACCGCCCCCACAGCTGCCGCCCGCGCGCCGCCACCACAAATGCTGCGCTGATACTGCTGAGCAAAGCACACACACAAACGCCAATATGTGCTGCTGAGCACAGCACCCGCATGGCGGCTGCGACCGTGCAGGAGCGGTTTCAGCGGCGGCCGCACCAGCCACCGCAGCGGCAACGTGCTCAGCAGCAGCAGCCGCGGCAGGCCTGTGCTGAGCATCGGCAGCGGCGGGGCTGTGCTCAGCAGCGGCAGCGGCGGCGGCGTGCTGAGCAGCAGCGGCGGCGGCCCTGTGCTGAGCAGCAGCAGCGGCGGCGGTGTGCTCAGCAGCAGCAGCGGCAGCGGCGGCCCGTGCTGAGCAGCAGCAGCGGCGGCGCTGTGCTCAGCGCTTGACCCACTGCTTCTTCTTGCGCGCCTTGGGCTGGCCAGGCTTCTTGCGCTCCACCTCGCGCCTGTCGCGCGTCATGAAGCCCGCCACGCGCAGCGTCTTGCGCAGGGACGGCTGCTCAGCGGTTGCAGCAGCAGCAGCACGTGCAGCGGCAGGCAGCGGTGGCGGTGGCAGCAGCGGCGCGTGCAGCGGCAGGCAGCGGTGGTGGCGGCAGCAGCAGCACGTGCAGTGGCAGGCAGAAGTGGCAGTGGCAGCAGCGGCGGCGGCGGTGGTGGCGGCGGCGGGGGAAGCAGAAGCATTTTCAGCAGCAGCAGCAGCAGCGGCGGCGGCACACACAGCGGATGGCAGTGACAGCGGTGATGTTGGTGAGGCGCGAGGACGCGTTTGGCAGCAGCAGAAGCAGCAGCAGGGGGTGCTATGGCGCCGTGCTTGTAAGTGGCATGGTTGTGCAGCCCATGAGGCATAGCAACAACTGCTTGCAGAGCAACGGCTGCTCCGTACGTGCACACCACAGCAGAGAGACAGCGGCGGCGGCACAACACACCTGGGGTGCAGGAGGGCTGTTACCATACCATTACTGACCCCACACACATACGCGGCCTAAGTGTCAGGCCGAAAACGCCGCATACGTTCGCAACATACGTGGACGCCCTGGGCCGGCCGAAACCGTCGCATATGCGCGCCATACGTGGGCCTCCCCTCTGCTGAGCAGCTGTCAGGCGCCTGTACCCACTGTTGCATGCGATGGTGCGGCCTGCATGGCGTCGCGGTCGTGCTCAGCTTGGTAGGCCAGCGCCTGCTCACTGTTTAGGCTTCCCATGGCACCTCCATGGAACCACCTAAGTGCCTGAACACCAGCTCAGATATGGGGCCTCCACGTATGCTAATGTATGGGCCAAAAAAGTTGCACATCCGTACCTGTAGCGTACCGTGTGGTAACAGCCCTGCTAGGATGGACAAGCGCACCCGCGTGCCGTGTGTACCACTGCTAGTACTTCAAGTATATACTTCAGGTGCGACACCACACTTAAGGTTGGGAGACGCACGCCTCGAACCTGTTAGAGGCGCCTCTGTGCCGACTCATCTGCCCACAGGCTGTGCCATCCTTCAACTTGAAGTGCCTCTGAGTACTTGAAGTACATATCTTGGATCAGGCGCGTGCGCAAGGACGGGGCGCACTCAGCCCGTGTCCCCGCCCCTTCCCCCCTCACGCGACAGACGCCGTGACATCAGAGCGCGCCATGGTGCTGCCGTGGGTCCTGCAACTTCAACAAAAAAATCACATTAAACTTCGGCTATAACTTCAACTACTTCGTAAAACCTATGCACACCGCGGCGCAGCTGAAAGTGGAGAGCCCAACCCACGTCAGCTTTGCCACAACAACCCTTGAGGTTGTCAAGCGTGCGCACGAGGACGTATCCCCGCACGCCACTCCAATTTCAACCACAACTTCAACTTCTTGAAGTAAGAGCATCTCGGCGGCGCGCACCTGGAAGTTGTCGAGTGCGCGCGCGAGGCCGAGTCGCACCGCGCCCGCCTGCCCCGTGGTCCCCCCCCCCCGGCCACAAACGCCGCCACATCAAATCGCGCCATGGCATTACTCACATACAGGGGGTCCAGCAACTTCAAGTTCTACTTGAAGTAAGCGCATCTCAGCGGCGCACATGGAAATTGTCCAGTGCGCGCGCCAGGCCGAGGCGCACCGCGCCCGCCTGCGCCGTGGTCCCCCCCGCCGCTGCCACATCAAATGGCGCCACGGCATTACTCACATACAGGGGTCCAACAACTTCAACTACTACTTGAAGTACGCCAGCGGCGCGCACCTGGAAGTTGTCGAGTGCGCGCGCGAGGCCGAGCCGCACCGCGCCCGCCTGCCCCGTGGTCCCCCCCCCTGCAACAAACGCCGCCACATCAAATCGCGCCATGGCGTTGGTCACGTACAGGGGGTCCAGCACATCGTCCTGGTGCGCGTCGCGCGGGAAGCGCTCCGCCAGCGGCGACCGGTTCACCGTGAACGCGCCGCCGCCGGGGCGGATGTACACGCGCGCGACCGCCGTCTTGCGGCGCCCCACGCCCATGGCGCCGCCGTGCGAGTCCAGCTTGGGCTTGCGGCGCGGGCCCTGGGGGGGGGGAGAAGGCGGGGAGAGGGGGAGGGGGGTTGGGAGGATGTGGTGCATGTGGTGTGGCTGTGCGGGCAGTGATGCATTCAGGAGAAGTGGCAGGTGGTGTGCGGTGGCGCAGCGTGGGAGTTCAGCTTGGGCTTGCGGCGCGGGCCCTGGGGGGGGGGGGGGGGGGGGGGGGGGGGGGGGGGGGGGGGGGGGCCGGAGGGGTTGAGAAAAAAAAATGCATGCCTCACAAGGCACAGGTGCCTCCAGGTGGGTGCGCCTGCGCGCCCAGCGACCAATTGCAGTTGTCTAAATTTACAAATGATTGTATTTCAGAAGGATTTGATAGAATAACGCATAATTTAGGTACAAAGTAGAAAAAAAAACTGATATAAATATTTCCTTCTGGGGGAGGGGAGGTTTATGGGTGGGGGGGAGGGTGTGGGCATGCGGTGCACGCAGAGTGTTGCCCAGGTGGTGTGGCTGTGCGGGCATGTGTTGCATGCAGGAGAGGTGGAAGGTGGTATGCGGTGGCGCGAGTGGCGCAGAGGTGCGTGTGGTGTGTGTGGTTTGTCAGCAGAGAAGCCTGACCTAGTCTAGCGCCTGGTGCTGGTAGTGGGTAGGTAGGTGATTGGTGTGTTGCAGGGGTGTGTGTGTGTATGAGGGGAAAATAGTTTGTGCTGGTGGTGTGATCGGGGGTAGAGCGCATGTCTGCTGTGGGAAGAGCATGGACGCGCCGAAAACTGGCGCACATCCATTCGGGTGCCAGGGGGTGCGGTTTCTGTGGAACAGCTACAATAATGTCGTGCAACAGCAACTGAGGAGCGCTGCGAACCAACGTTCCACAGCCATGTGGTTATGGCGCGAACGCCGTGTATTGCCACACGAGCTGCTTTGTGGCAGAGCCCAAGCCCTTGCTCGCGTGCAGACCTTGGACAGCTGCCTCAGGCGTGGGTGCCACCCAGCTGCTGAACCAGGCACCAGTGATTATAACACACCGGTGCACTGCAACTGCCACAACAGCACTGCTGTGCATGCACATATGTGAAACCCCACAAACCATGTACAACTGTGGTTTTTGATATACTATTAGTTGTGTTGGGCCGCCGCCCGTGCTACACCATGGTGGGCCCAAGATCAAAAGAAACGCTGCGCACGCATCAGCAACCCCCCGCAGGCGTGAAGCCATGGCCCCCAGCGCCAAGAGCACCAACAAGAGTCCAACAAGCCACCTCATATACATAGGGTTGCGAGAATCGTAATTTCTACACATTATAGTCAAAGGTAAGAAGTCTATATAGCAGCCCATGATGGTTTGAAATGATGGCTTGAATTGTTTTTTTCACCGGCCCTACTCAGCTGAGAGCGAAATATTATTGAAGCTGGCGCACTGGATACAAGTTTACGGTGAAATTACGTTACAATATACGGAGTCAGACCGAATAATCACGATTTTGGCACCCCTCAAACTTGAAGTGTAGAGCAGGCCTCTTGCAGATACCAATCCAGGCGGCCATTTCAGCAGGAGGCGAGCAGCCCAACGTGAGCACCCCCGTGTCCCAGCTTATGCTTTGCGAAGCAAGCGCGTGTCCTATACTCCTGATTGCTGGCCCGGATGCACCTGACCCAGACAGTATATACATATCAGGGGCACGATTATGTGCGCGTGCAAAGTTGCAGAGGTGACTAATCACTTCCCGAAGCAGAAAATGCCACTGTCTGGTCTGGATGTTTTCGGGCCAGGAACCATGCACATGTGCCCGCCAGCCCGCAGGAAGGCCTTTCCCGGTCACACCGCCGACACAGCGCGCCCCGAGTGTAAATAGGGAGCACGTTCATGTATGCACCTGATGCAACCAGGCACGCAGAGTCGCCTCTGAACTTGGCACACAAAACACTCACCCTGCTTCCTGCCCCTCCCTCGTCATCAGAGTAGTCGTCCTCCGGCAGGAAGCCTTCCTCCCAGGGGTCAAGCTCAGGGTCGAAGTCACCAGTCAGCCTCCTGAGAAGGTCGTGCTGGGTGTGGTGGGGTCGCCCCGATGGGCCTGAGCTGGCGCACCTCGCCGCTCCCCCCACTGCCGCAGCTGGGCACCAGTGCTGGTGCCGCCGTCTCTGCGGCTGCTGCAAGTGTTGAGGGGTTGTGGCTGCAGGTTGTGCGCGGCGGGCGAGGGCTTCGCCTGCGGTGAGGAAGCCCTCGCCCGCGGTGAGGAGGCCGGCCCCCAGCGACCGACGGCCACCGCGCAGCATGGATGGCAGCATGACGCCGCCACTCCCGCTAGGGGTGCGACACCACACACAACTTTAGGCGGGGTCGTGTCTGTGAACTTCAAGTACTTGAAGTAAAGGCAAAACTTCAAGTACTAAGTACTTGAAGTTCACGCACCAGAAAACGGAAAAAGCCTAACAACGGCGATGGCTTCACCAAGCGGAGCACCGCATGCGCAGCCGGCGCCATTAGTGATGGACGCTGGCCGGCAGGCAGTGCAGGAGAAGCCAGTTGCGCACCTGTTCGGGCAGCACCCGCAGGTGATTGCACCAAACCCACCTGCGCGTGTGATTGTGTCAGGTTGTTGCGCTTGGACCGCAGCTTGCGATAAATCCGGACCTACCAAGCAGTGGCTGGCTGCTGGAGACTGCTGTGACTGTAGCATCGACATCGTCCCGACTACGGACTACGGCTGCACTCCCTGCTTCAACCTGCCGTCTCTATGGGTGCCACAGCCCATGTCGGTGCCTACCCGTGCACAGTGATCCTCCGTGCACGGTGGCACCACAGCAAGTCTATGGCACATGCTCGAGCGCTCAAGCATTGCTCATACCCGTGCGCACGCTACGGCTACTTTTCGTGTGTGGCGCACAGTTTTTGTTGTGAGACGGTTGTTGTTGCCGCGGCGGCACCACACACACCCCACAACCGCACCATCAAAGTGCACAGGACGCGGTGCGCGCAGCATTTTTCCTCACAGTGCCCACTATACGCGCCATGTGTGCACTGTGACGTGCAACGTGAGGCGTGTCAGCAGCATCAGCACCAGCACCAGCAGTGGACGAGCGAGGCGCCGCAGCGGCAGCTGGAGCAGCAGGAGCAGCAGCGGCAGCCGGCACCACATGCGAGGAGGCAGCTGCAGCGGCCAAAACAGCTGCAGGAGGGCGGTGGTCAGGTGTGGCAGGCGTGCATGGGGGCATGCGACTGCTGCTTCCTGCCAAAGAGCAAGTGAGTACAAGTGCGCCCTGCTGTGAATGGCATGGGCACGCCGCTGC
Organism: Ophiocytium majus; assembly: GCA_032358315.1. NCBI lineage: Eukaryota > Xanthophyceae > Mischococcales > Ophiocytiaceae > Ophiocytium > Ophiocytium majus. The sequence continues at coordinate 4,244 of JAULBY010039266.1, read as the reverse complement.
TTGGCCAGCTGCGTGCTGCTGCGACGCCGATGGCCGCGCTAGCACACCAGCGACACCAGCGACACCATGGCTGCGCAGTGTTTGCACTTCACACGGCGTTGCAAGGCTGCGCAAAGTAATGGCATGTAGCAGCGGCAGCAGTGGCTCGCTCACTGTGCCGATGGTACCACCAAAGGCTCCTCTGCCTATATAAAACTACATGTACTCTTGTCGAGGCTTGCCACGTGCTTTGCCGTGCAGCCTTCCTTACCGCTGGCATTGCTGCACATATGGGGCACCGCGGCCATGTGCTCGGTGCTTGCGCCGCCGCCCCTGCCGCAGCCGCAGTGCTGAGCACGCCTCCTGCTGCTGCATTGCTGTGACGCCCGCCGCCTCTGCTTGTGGCACCGCCAATGCCCATTCTCAGGTGCCCTGGCGGCTTCCCCTGCGCACCCTGTGCGCAGGGAGACACCTCCTGCGTATACTCCTCTGTAAGTGTGTGTGTTTCCCGCCTGAGCTCCGATGCTTCTCCTTCCCTGCGTTGCTGCTTGCTGTGCTGCATGGTGTCAGCAGCAGGGCAAGTTTCCGGTTAACCACCACACCCGAGCACTGAAATGCCGTGCCATGCTGGGGGGGGCTCTGCAGAGCTCCTGCGGTGTAGTTCTGACCGCCGTGGGTTGCTGCGTTGCTGCCGGGGAGCACCCCAGCTTCACCTCCCCAAGTGCTGAGGATGGCACTGACAGAACAGGCACGGGCAGCCCGCGCCCGCACCGCCACAGCCGCAGCGCGCCGTGCGCACACCATAAGAGGTGTATTCTTGAAGTGCGTACACTTTTGAATTGAACACTACGTAAGCATCAACTACACATCAACATATACATATATAGTGTAAGTATACCTCAGAAGAACTTCCAGAAGTATGTGATACCGGTATACTTTGCGCACATAATTCAGTATATAACACCAAAATGTGGTATGCCCTTTCGACGCGTGCGCACGCCCCATGGCGGCTGGCACTGCTGCCGCCACGCCA
>JAULBY010039255.1:0-13814 GCA_032358315.1 Ophiocytium majus | reverse complement strand
CACACCTGGGCAGCTGCTGCACGGCGTGCACCTATACTTTCGCACCAGCAGCTGCAGTTGCGTCCGCTGCTGCAGTCGCTGCCGCAGCAGCTGATGTGGAGGAGGAGGCAGCCGGTGACCAGGTGCACGAAACAAGCACTAGCCTGCCGCCTTTGTGCTCGACCCATGCGTGCCTCTTGGTGAATGGCGAGTCGTTCTCGCTTTCTACGCAGCTAGAATCCATGGAGTTCAGAGGACCGCATGGCGGAGCTGGGCGGAGCGGAGAGCCCCATAATTCCTCATAGTGCCTTTAGAGTGCCTTGGGGAGACTGAAAGGTTTTTTCCACTTCAAGTTGCAATATTTTTGATGCTTGCTTTTGGCGGTTGTTCCTGCCGTCGCATGCACGGTATCAGGCAGCCCGACCCCATACAATGAACTTGGCTTGAAAAAAAAATTCATAGGAAGTACCTGTTTTGCCAATGTGGCTTTGTCAGATACGCACATATACTGCATATATACCTATTAAACGCCTAAAATAGGTGTATACATAGGTATATGAAAACCCAAAATATGCATTGTGCCAACCCTAACCATTCTACCCCCATATCAGGGAGCGTCATCAGTACCACTTTGTAGCAAGCTATTGCTGCTCGCCAAGTACATCAGTCCACTGGCAGTGCTGTAGCAACATGCTGGGCTTACAAACAAATACATGGTGCTGAGCATCGTGGTCTTGTCGGCTACCAACAGGGGTGGGAAGCATGTCTAATCAGACTTTTCCCAGGCGCGCACACCATGTGCACAGGGCATTATGTGCTCCAAAAGCAGGTAATACTACAGTAAAGGCACATGTGACATTTGCAGTACCTCAGATGCATTTCAAAAGTGCACACAATGCAAACCAAGTCACGCCATACTAATGTGAAATACTTCAGAGTATACATACTTCATAAGGATGCAACCATGCCCACAACACATAAGCCAACCACACATACTTGAAGTACATAGTTCTACTTGAAGTAATACTTCAGAAGTAAACTTCGAAATGTAACATATACATGGCGCTCATAGTTTCTGACCGCGTTTTACAATCGTTTTGGACATGAGCGTGAACGCTGTGTCCGTCTTCGACCAGTACCAGCTCCGGACAGCGGCAGCGGCGAGTGAATCACCAGTAAGCAAAGCTGCGCGGCAGGTCTTCACCAATCAGGTGAGAAAACCACACGTCGCAACTCCAAAGGGTGCTGGCAGGAGGGCCAGCAGGGTGGAAGCAAGCGTTTTCCGGCGTGCAGCTATAATCTCACGCTGCCTTGCGAGTTGAGCGTAGCGCTGCTGCAGGCAGCAGCCCTACCCACCCGGCTACAACCTAACAATCAGACATCGGCTGGCGGCGCCGCCGTGCAGGCGCTGCTGCCTTCTTCATGGTCAAAACGTGCCGCAGAGCCCTTCAAAAGGGCGCATGCGCAGCTGCTGCTGCTGTTGGGGCCCCTTCATTTGTATAGCGCAAGACGTGAACAGCGTGAATAACAGCAGCCACTCAGCACACACACCACACCACGGCACACGCGCGTGCTGTACGTGCAGTACGTGAGTAGCGCTTTCCAGGGCACCCGGACGCCCCCGCTCTGGTGGCGTGTGGCGCGCGCAATCAATTACCCAGCAACCATAGTCGGAAACTGTGAGCGGCGTAGTAGTACTGGTGTAGTACTTGTAGTGTGCATTGTGCGCAGCAGCCGCTGTCACCACATTTGGCGTTGATACGGGCGTTATCTAGGCCAAAAACATCATTCAAGACGATGACCCGAATTAGGGGACTGACCCGAATTAGGGGCCTCTACTCTAGTCATTCGGAAGTATTGATACCTGTTGGTGTTTTGTGCGCCCGCCAACCACGCCGCCTCCTCCCCTTCCTCCCGATAGACCCTGTTGAAGCAGTGCTGCATACTTCGGAAGTACATACTTCAGCAGCATATACACACAACACACGTATATCAGACGTGGCGTGCTGTACCGGCCTGCGCACACCTGCGTACTATGGAGTGCAACCATGCCCACAAATACAGCAGCCAACCACACGCACCAGTTGTCTGCTGCTGCTGTGTGTGTTTTTCTGGTGTGTCAAACAGCAACCCTGCCGGCACTTTCTGTCTGGCGGTTGGCGGTTTGCGCTCCCGCCCACCACGCTGCCTCCTCTTCCTCCCGGTAGACCCTGTTGAGTGATGCTGTATACTTCAAAGTACTGCAGTAGTACGTCGAAAAATATACATGTGTACCACAGAGGTATATATCAGAAGTATATTTCAGAAGTACACACGCTTATACACGTCACGTGCTGTACCGTCATGTACAGCTGTGCTATGGACTACTTCGGAGAGTTCACCCACGCGCACGACGCATAAGCCAGCCACACATGCCTGTTGGTGTTTTGTGCGCCCGCCCACCACGCCGCCTCCTCCTCTTCCTCCCGATAGACCCTGTTGAAGCGGCGCACCGCCTCTTGGTTGGCGAGAGAGGACGCAAGGGCGGGGCCGGGCGCACTGACGCCGGGCTGCAGGTCGTCAAACTGGTCGTCGTAGTCATCGTCGTACTCACGGGTCTCCCTGCTCAGCAGAACATGAGAACAAGTGTTGTGATGTACGATACTGCAGTAGTAGTTTGAAGTAGTATATGGTACTACTATAGGTAGCATATATTGCTGATACACTATATATTTCAAGAAGTACTCGGTGTAGTAAATGCTTGTCGTGGTCATGATCTAACTCACGGGTCTCCCTGCTCAGCAGAACATGAGAGCAATTATTGTCATGTAGCATACTTTTAATTACGTCAGTAGTACCAAGGTATATGCTTATTGTAGTCATGGTCGTACTCTGGGTCTCCCTGCTCAGCAGAACATGAAAAAAATTGTTGTCATGTACGATAGTTTGAGGTGTATAGATGGTATGTGTGTACATATATTACCGGTACACTATATATACACTTGAAGTACTTCATCTGTATATGGTCGTCGTAGTCGTAGTCGTACTCACGCGTCTGCCTGCTCAGCAGGACATGAGGACCATTTTCGTTGATTAGATGGTTGTAGTGTTGCCATGTAATTTCAAGTACTTCGAGGACCAGTCTACATAGACTAACACATGTACTTCAAAGTATATGGTACTTCGATGTATAGTACATGTACTTCCCATGCACCTACGCCCTGAGTATTCACGAAGTACATTGAAAGCTTCTGTGAAAATGTTATTTCGAAGAATATTACCATAGTATAATTAACATACTAGTACCATCATACTTCAGAAGTACATGGCGTACACTTCAGTGTCCGTGTACATACACTGCCGGGCATACACTGTTGGGCATGATGATTTGCCATACCACTAGTGGGCGTGCTGGCATGCATGACATGGGCCCCCGCACGCCACAAGTGCAAACAAATAAAACTACTAATGGTATTCAAGTATACCTCTGGTACATGCATACTTCGAAGTGTAGGTAATAGTTCAGAATTATTACGCAAAACTGTGTGTGTGTGGTAGTACTCTTGATAAACTCTGCTTGGGGCACAGAAAACCCTGTGCGCATGGTGCCGCCTGTAACTCAGGCTGCAGTTATAACCTGTGATCTGTTCTGACATACCCCTGGGCAGACGGAGATACTACTGATAACCGTGCACAGCCCTCTATGGCGCCCCGGCGGACGACCTGCCTGGAAGGTTCATTCCTTACCTACCAGCGGCTCAGGCCTGCCCGCTAGCAGCGCTTGTTGTTCTCGTCGCTCACAGAACTTTGTGCGTTTGTGTGCATATGCTGCCGGGCATGTGCCATGGCCACGCGCTGGCATGCATGGCGTGGGCTCTTGCACACCATGTGCACAAATTGCAGTAAACAGAAAAATACTGGTACGGTACAAAAAGAAGCAACTCGCATAATCACGGCCCTTTCGAGCTAGTAGTAGTTGGGTCAAAGAGAAAGACTCACAGAACAACCGCCATCTCGTCGAGCATCTCCTCCCGCTCCTGCCGCTTGGCAGCCGCCTTTGTGAGCGCCACCGCCGCCTCATCGCGCTGGTAGCCGCGCTCGTTGGCGTCGTTCTTACCACGCCAGGCGCGCCGCAGTGTGCGCGGCACTCCCCTCAGCGCATGCGGCAAGTCCGCTTCGTCGCCAGCCAGCGCTGAGGCCACAGCCTGCAAGTGGCACATGCAGTGGAGGGGAGACACATGAGTCAAGAAATACACCTGTGTTTTACAAACATCATGTCGTACTACACACCGGTGCTTCTTAAATATGTAATTCAAGTATGTACAAAGTATGCACTTCTGTTATGTAGCAGTTTGTAGTTGGCTGTAGTGTCAGCGCGTGTGGCAAGTCCGCTTCGCCGCGGGCCAGGGCAGAGGCAACGGCCTGCGAGTGGCACATTTGTGGGGAGGTGCGGACACATGCGTTCAGCAGTACACCAGCGTCCCGCACCGGTGCTTTTTGATGTATTTCGAAACACGTACTACTGTAGTATATACAAGTCTGTACTTCTGCTCTGTACTTCAAAAGGAAGTAGCAGTTTGTAGCCTCAGCGCATGCGGCAAGTCCGCTTCGTCTCCAGCTAGCGCTGAGGCAACGGTCTGTGAGTGGCACATGTGCACATGACGATGTGCGGGGGTAGCTGCGGGATGCTGCGGCGCATGAGACAGATGGGGACGCTTGTGGTTTGTACAAACCGTAAATGTGATACTTGTGCTTTACTTTGCTGCTTTACTGTGTAGTTAGTTATAAATATAGTTTGTCCCCGGCCAGTGCTGAGGCCACAGCCTGCGAGTGGCACATGCGACGGGGGGGTGGGGGGGAGGCAGGGCACACGTGAGCCAGTAAGTATACTATGAAGTACTTCAGAAAGAATTTGTGTGTCGCTACGTGTAAGCACGCGAATGCTACACACCGGTACTTGGTACAACGCAACGTACTCTGGAGTAGTGCTCTGGCAACATGCTAGGCTTCCCTTAGAGTACGCAGTGCTGAGCATTGCCAGCTTTTTTGCTGCCCGGCTGATCCTTTTTCTGGTCACGCGCACCATCTGCAAAGGGCTTTCCGTGCCCTAGCGGAGTTTAATACAAGTGCTTTGAAGTATGTTGTACTTCTGGTGGAGGTACACATACCGTCAAGTGCTTGTTTTGGCTGACCGGACGCAGCATCAGGAAACGGAATAAGAATAGGTCGGACACGTTAACGGGACAGCAAGTCCAAGTTTATATGCAGGGTCGGACACGAAATAGGTGCTATGCCTCCGCAAAGCCCAGGGCTGTGTGCATTGGACCACACCGGCCTCGGCCATTCGCACACATGCATGTCCAGAGAAGACCCGGCATTTGAGCAGCTTCCACAGAACTTTTTGGTGCAAGGCACACATCACCGCGCGCGTGGGCAACGCACCACCCACAGGGCGGCCGCCACGTAGTGCAAGTTGAGCGGTTGGAGCATAGTGACCTCTGCCGCACTTGTTGGACCAAAAGCCTTGGTGGGGTGGGCTCACGAGTCCACCATACCCCTGACGAGCCACCTACTTATCTACACAAACGGTATACTCCTACACTGATATAGAAGCATGCTTCTCAATAATACTTCTACTGATGTATACGATGAAGTACATATACAAGTACTTCTGAAGTAGAAAGTATGAGTGAAGCGAGTGTGGCACGGCAGCCCACGCGGAGGCAAGAGCCAGGCAGGGTTCAACCGCCACCGACACTCCTGCCCCACAGGACCGTCAGCTCCCACCCGAAGCTGAGCAGCCAATACTCAAGCACTTGCCACCCTTCGCAGAGAGAGTGTGGTGGGCCAAATCTTCATGTACACACTGGACAAGCTCGCCACGTTCTGCGACAGGGTAGCAAGTGCTTGAGCAGGGGGTGCCCTGCTTGGGGTGTCAGCTGGCAGTCCTATGTCGCAGGAGTGTCAAGGTTGAACCCTGGAGGGCTCTTGCCTACACATGGACTGCTTGCGGCACTTGCTTAGGTACCGCAGACATCGAGAGATAAGACCGCCCCTCCCAAAAAAAATAAGACCTCGATGTTTGGTGGGCAAGGAGTGTCTGGCTGCAATATAGGGGGTCACTGGTCACTTCTATATAAATGTGCATAGAATATCTATGTAGAGGTATACTTATGACGTGCACCAGCCCTGGAGCTGTGCCGTGTCAAAATCCCAGCTTGCTTAGGTGGCTCAACAGGGCTGCATTCAATCATTGGACCCACTGGAATCGAATTCTTCATGGCAACTGAAAATTTCAGCATTTGAAATTGTTTACACATTAGAACAAAGGACAAATTATAGTTTCAGGACCGCACAAAGGCTTATGGCATGGATTGCAGGGCGGCAGCGGTCCCACACCCACAGCTTGGGCACACCTGCTGCCGCTGCTGTAGTATGTGAGACATGCAGAACACTGCTGTGCCTCGGTGCCTATGGCTCATGTCCCTGTAGGACTACAAACTCCGCTCGCCCATATCTACTTCTGCTTCAAAAAGGAAGTATGCACTTGCACTATACATGTAAATATATACTTTCAAGTGTTTGCTGCGGCACCCCACTTACAGCCACAATGTGCAACACCGTGCGCAGACAGCCTGCGGCAGAAAAAAACAAAACGGACCCAGACCTGGAGCCGCAAGGGACATATATTGTATACATACTACCTTCGAGTACATCATTAGTGATGGGTCACAGCGTATAAACTTCTCATTATAAGCCGTATGACGAATGTGAATGCGGCGTACCTACGGATTATAACGTATTTATCGGCGAGGGAGCAGCTAGCGCGACATGAGGAGCTCCCAAGCTTGAGTAGCTTTTCGGGGGGGCGATTGCGCATTGCATCTGCACTGAGGGCATGCAAAGTCCCTGGAAATGCCGAAGCTGATGAATCCGCAGCCCTTGAGCATCCTGTGTTTTGTGGAGGCACGGTTATTGAGCTACAGTGATATACACTCACCTGTGGTGACCAGTCCATGAGCGATGGGCACGCCTCTACAAAGCCCTAAGTACATGTTGGGTGACACATCTACTGGTACTTTATCTGAAAATTGTATTTTTTATGGCATGTGCAAGAGTATGAGCGCTGATGTCTACAGCGCAGTAGTGAATTCCAGCTGCTTGCGCTGCTTACGTTAAAAAAAAAACAGTGTACCCAATTAAGGTAATACCCTAAATTATACTTCGTGAAGTACAGTGGTCTTAGTGACTTCTGCCATGCAAGTTGGTCAACGCTAACCCGAGCTACGCGGCACCGCCGGCACTTGCACCACCTGTGAGGGCATCAGCTACTGTAGTGCTACCTTATTCACTACAGCGCCACAGTGGTGGCGTCAGCGTGGCAGGCCACACTGCCTGTGCTTGCGTTCAACAAAGGGCCAAGCGGCGCTCAGTTTTTTAATCCGTTTGCGAAGGGGTCTGAGTTTTGAGGAGGACGGCACAGGCCTGCAGCACACCCAACATGGACAACACAGAGGTGAATCGTATAGGTTGCGAGTGTATCTGCTGCTGCCAAACTGGGCCCAACCAGTATGGCGGCCGGCGGCGGCCACAAGCGCCCCCCAAACAGGGCCCTCAACGGCCGCCACCTAATCTTGAAAGTTGCTGCTGAGGACAGAATATTCACCACCAACCAATTAGTGGAGAAGACACGCCTCATCGAGAACGTTCTTTTGGCAAGGCCACGATTTTGGACTCCAGGATGGGACGAAGTTTGCTATAGAGCAACCACCGTTCCGCGCCGCCCTCGAAAACCGCAGGGTCCTATGCTACCTACCCACCACGGGCGAGTCCACTATCCGGACCACCTGCAATCGATGCGCTTCTGCATCCGTCACCATCTGTGAAAACCGCTCCTTCCAACTATTCTGTCCCAACGAGAAACTTTCAAGATCAGCTTTCATCCTAGAAGTGACTGTGACCACTGTGTACTTCGAAGTATTTGCATATAGCTCACAGCCAGCATGCGCAGCCTCACTTCGCACATTCTTGTCCACAACACTGCCGTTTGCTAGGCACAAAATTTCCGCAGCATGCGGGTAGTACAATAGACTGCAGCTGCGACAGCAGCGGCAGCAGGTGCAAGGCACACAGTTCCCTCAGTTAACGGGCTGCAGCATTGTACACACACATGTGCGGTGTAAAGGGACTCCAGATAGCGCTGGCCCAGCCGCAGTGTGGGGCAGCCAAGACCTTGGACTGCTTCACCTAGAAGTAGAGTTTTGCAGTTGCAGAGGTTTGTTCGGGAGGGGGCAAGCAGCTGAGCCAGCTCGACTGCTCAGAGGCAGGGCGGTGGTTGCGGTAAACCTTACAGCCCGAATGTGTACACGGCGGTTTTAACATCATCTTACCGCCATTTGTACTGCCGCTCACAGGAATCATTGACATTTGCTGCCGGTTGTGCAGCAAGCGGTTCAACTAGGCTCTGATGCGTTTGACGCCAAGCGAGAGCAACAATTTCAATATGCGGCACCACCACGGTGTCTGCAAGGGCAGGCCGCTACAGTTAATGCGTGAATTCCCGGGACTGTTTCTCGCGCTCTGGAGACCTTCATCGCCCGTTTTGCGCTCCACGTGTTGGCCCGCACTACAGCACTGGCGCCAGCTCTGCCTCAAACTCAAGCTCATTGCATATGAAACAAGTTTGCTCTGCCTGGATGAAGTGTGTCTTGAGTATGGCACCACGGTGGGTAAGATGGGGGTCAAAACTGGTTGCAACTGCGAAGCCCGTACAACTCGTGAAAAAAAAAGGTTTGCATTTGTGCACACATGTACATTGTGCTGCCGGTGCAAGCACATGTCTGTGCGTTGCGCACTCATACCTTTTGTGCAAAGCGCTGCTGCTGCGGCCGCTACACAGCCCCTCGGCCTGCAGCTGCTTTGCACTATTTTTTGGGGGGTGGGAGGGCTTAACTTAACCAACAAGCCCCCTCAAAAAGCACTGAGTCGCTTATTAATAAGTGTGTGTTGTACCTTCTTCGCAGCCGTCTTAATCACCGTACCCGCCCAACCCCCATCTTAGCCAACGTGCCCGTCTTAACTTACATGACATACACGCGGTACTCTGGCTCCCTGCTGGCGGCTGGCAGCGCCCCTGCCTGGGCGTCACATGACCGAACTTCAACTGCTGATACACAAACTTCAACTGGCCCTCCACCCTCCCGACAGAGACACCTGGCGCAGCGCCCGACCTCGACCCGAACAAGCACGCCTCGCTGCTGAGCGCACTCTACCCGCCTGGCTAATTACCCGTAGTTTATAGCGGTGCCCACATGCCCTCCATGACCAAAACACAAACTTCAACTTCCAAGCCAAGTCACAGCCGGTCGAAGCCGAGAGTGCCACATGCTCCCACTGCGATGGGGGGTGCATGGCCTGCTGTGACGCTATTCAGGCTGCTGCTCTGCCCCTAATGAGCCAGGCAAACCATACTGCCTTTGCATGGGAAAACCGGCGCCAAAACGTGCCAACGGCAGCAAAAGCTGCAGACACACTCACACTCACCGAAAAGTGACAAGGAAGACTTCCTCAGGCCTGCGCGAGCGCCACGGGTGTCGCCGCCACGCGGCCTCTTGGCTAGCGCGGAAGCTGCGCCATCTCCTCTGCTCTTGCTGTCGCCGCCGCCGGGGCCATCTTGGCCGCTCGCGGTTGAGCCACCGTGCAACCCCTGCAGCCGCAGCTGAAGCGCAGCCCTGATCAGCTGTGCCGCAGGGTGGGTGAGGGGTGCGCCCTGCTGCTCCGAACCGGGCGCCGCCTCTGCTCCATCGTTCATCTCGCTCTGCTGCTGCTGGCTGGTGCTGCTGGCCGTTGTGTGCGTTGGCTTCGTAAAACGAAACGGCTGACCCAGTGTACTGAGCACAAAAAGCTCGATCGCTTGCTGAGCAAGTATGTGGTCGTGTGTGGTCGGTCGCTGATGACATGTGCAACTGCCTTTGCCTTTCTTTGTAAACAAAATTTGTTTACAAATGAAAATACACAAAGTAACATCTTAAAATATGACGGCACCTTTGAAGCTTTCCAAGTCACAGTTGTGTTTGGGCACATGGGGGGCGGATCTGTACAATGCTGTAGCCAGCGAGGCCTAGGCGTGGCTGGAGCCAACCACCCGGCCAACGCCTGCCCCATAAAATTCACTAGGGTAAGCTGTATTATTGTACCAAACAGCCATCTTCTAAGGCTTTTCTAACAATTTGACGCCCAATAGTACCTGTACCACCAACAAAAAGTCATGTCATAATTTTAGTATTTTTTTTCTTTGTTTTTTTGTGGGAGATCAGCCTGTTATCCCTAGAGTAACTTTTATCGCAGTGCACCTGTGTCTCCGTGGCATGAACACGCACACACATACCATAACTTATGAGACACATCACGGGTTCATGAGTCGCGTCATGAGTTCATAAGACACACCATGAATTCATGAGACGAGTTGTCCGCAGCAACAGGGCGAAAAGCAGGTAGTTCACACTTGTTCACGGTGTCACTTGCCGTTTTGGGCACGTGCAAAGGTATATGGAGAGGGAGTTGTCCCGGCCCAACTGCATGACACTCACACGGGCACACCCGTGTGCAATGAGGTCTCCAATTGTCGGACCTGTCGTGGGAGGTTAACAATTGCTCATCGCCAGGTCACTGCCAACTTGGATTGAAAACCATGCTTTGCTAACAGCAAGGGCAGAACGTGTATTTCAACTGCTCTTGTGAAGAAATGAGGTAGAAGATCACTCTTCCTGCATCTTGGAGCTCAACTCGGTCCAACTTCAAACATCTTGTCGCTGTTTGTGTCAGTTGGAGTTGAAGTTTATTCACTTTCGAAGGAAGGCTTCACATTGTGACTCCCTGAGCAGCAGGCGACCCACTGCCAGCCTGAGTGGGTGTGCACTACAGTAACATGTGAATGTACCACAAGTATATACGGCACCAAGGTATATAATCCTAGAAGTATATTACATGTAAAACAGATACTGTATAGTGTACTAATGGTGTGATGCGCATCCACTAGTGCCCGTATTGTGCCAAAGTTGTTTCCCGGGGCGGAAGTTTTGGGAGACGCCCAAGGCCCAGTGTGGCCAACTTGAGGTGCTTGCTAGGCCACCCCCCAAGTTGGCGTCGTCAAGGGGCGCGGGAATGCCGCCACCCAGACATGTACTTTGAAGTACTAAGCTGGGTGGGGGTGGGAGCAGGACCCCTGGGACATGGGGCTGTAATCCGCTAGAGTAGTGCTTTGGCAACATGCCAGGCTTCCCTTACAGTACGCAGTGCTGAGCATTGCCAGCTTTTTCGCTACCTGCCTGACCTTCTTCTGGTCACACGCACCGTGTGCAAAGGGCTTTCCGCGCCCTGAGCGGAGCTCAATAAAATACTAAGTTTAATAAGAGTACTAAGTAGTACCTGTATGCCTGTATCATCATGCATTTTCCAGTCACATGCACGCGATGTGTGCGCACTGCACGGGGCTTTCCGCGCACAAAGCGGAGTTTACCTGTCTGGTGACATGGGTGCTGGCACATGACAGCTCCAGTACTAGTCCAACTTGAAGCCACCACAACTCTGCTGCTAAACACCGTGTGCCAGTTTGAACTGTGCTTTGGCGCGCCGTTTGAGGACAACAGCTGTGCCAGCAGTGCTACTGTAGCAGATCTCGAGCCGCTCTAGTACTGTGCCCACTTAATGCATACTTTAAAGTATTATTAGTGACTACAGTAGGATCGCACGTCAACGACTGTACTTACTATTTGGAGCAGATCCCCTGGGATATGGGACTGTAATCCACTACTAAGTAGAGTAGTGCCACCTGAGGAGCCGGGAGAAGGCTTTATTGCAGGAATAAGTCAAACTTGTGGGGAGCCAGTGACAAGCGTATACATGTCATCTGCCGTGTGCAGCCTCGAATGTCTCGGATGCCGTCATACATCTACATGATTTTTTAAATTGTATTTCTAGTATGTATGTACACTGTATACATACATCTAGCATACATACTTCCAGTATACTGTACTGTATTGTATTTCTACTATGTATGTACACTATCTAGCATATATACTTCAAGTATACGGTACACGTCAAACGGCACACTATACCGTAAGTGACATTCAATAACGAGTCCCCGCATTGGCACAGGCGCTGTCTCCTGTCGCTAGTACAAGTTACCCGCGTTAAGCAAAGGACCCCCGCAAAGTAGCAGCGGGAGTGCACTCTGCTCCCTCCCGCCCCCGCGCGGTAGCTCACTCTGCTCTTTATGTACCCCCTTTTTCTGTTCTTTTTTGTTCCTTTGGTTAAGACGCCGACCGGCACACCATAGGCTATGTGTATATATGCAAGCCATTTATCGGCGACGGATATGCAAGTGGTCACAGCAGGAGCACCCGTAATTGGGTAGCTATCCGAGGGCATGTTCCCGGGCTGCTCCCGTTACACTGCAGTAGGGCGTGCACACACACCTGGGGATATTGGTCCTGCAAAATCCGAGCTCACAGTGTGATATGCTTTCGCCTGGGTACAGTGACGTGGGCACAAAGCGGACGTACTGTGCCCGGCGCGGTGGCGATGCCGCTGCTGATGGTGGTGTTGCTGCTGATGGTGGTGTTGCTGCTGCTGCGGTTGTGCTCGCTCTGCTGCTGTGCTTGCGCATGCTGCATTCTGCATGCTGCTGCCAGTGCTGGTACATGCCGTTGCTGCTTTACCTGGAGCTGCTGCTGCCGGCACTGCTGCGGCTATGTAGTGCATGTATGGGAGACATTGCTTGCTGCTGTTGCTGCTTGGCACGTGCGCACGTGGGCTCTTCCGCCTGCTGCACTGCTGAGCAGCCCGGCCAGCTGCTCATCCCGACCCCTCTCCCACGTGCCTGCTACTTGTACCAGCAATGGTTTGAGTGCAACTTATGTGTCATTACACGGCCACAACGCACGGCGTGCTGATGCCGACCCTCCCGTAGGGACCGCCTTGAAGTCTGGTTGCGTTTCAGTTCAAAGCTTAAGCAGAGACTGCGAAGCACACCTTCCGTGAGAGCAGTTATTCAGCGCTGCCACACGCACTGCAAGCAGATAAACGGGTGCTGCGGCTGCTCCGAACGCCCTGCTGAGGAGCAACACCGGATTGCGTAAAAACACGTCATACATGCATGCTGCGGCGGCGGCTCGGCCCAGGTCAACGCGTGAGGAACCGCTCCCTCACATGCTTGTGATGATTGGAAGGGGGGGTGTCGCAGCCGAGTTTTTGCGCCAGCGCAACAGCCTGCAGGAGCCACACATGCGCCGCGCCTGACCCTCCTCTCCATGCCGCTGCTGCCGGTGCGCCGGCAGCGAGCAAACGTTGCACTTGCCGCTGCGCCTGTTGTGTTGAGCACACACCCTCTGTGTTTGCACCCGGTTTGAAGTGCCGTTACACCACGAAGTCGTTAAGGCAGAGCACACATGAGAACGCCCAAAGTTGTCTCTTTCCTGTATTGCTACTGGTGGCACTAATGCAGCTCTTCTTACGCAGCTGAGAAAGAGTGAAAGACTGGTGCCATAGGTAGCGCGCAGGAAGAAACACGGGTGGGCCCCCCTTTGACACGACACATACCATTTGACGCACGACACATCGCTCGAAATCCCGCGCGCCCACAGCCCCCGCCGCCCACCCTGTGCCCACAGCCCCCCGTCTCCGTCGGGGAGTCCTCAAGATGTCAACTTGAAGTTCGAATAGGCCAATGTTCAATAGTACAGCGGCCAATGCCTGCGCACTTCGCGCAGGCTTGCGACCAGTTGTTATGGTATTGGCGTTGTGCGTAGGCCGGTCATGATGCTAGAAGGATGTGGCTGTGTACAGCACACAAGTGC
>JAULBY010039244.1:0-13822 GCA_032358315.1 Ophiocytium majus | reverse complement strand
AGGACAAGGTCCATACGCTTGAGCATGTCGGTGCCTGGTCGGCGGGGCTGCGCACCACCCCGTGACAAGGACAAGAATAGGGCGCACGATTCGCAAAATGTATGTAAATTCTTCTAGAAGCACGGCCGTTTCCCACCGCTGCTGCCGCCGCCGCCGCCGCTGCCGCCGCGCGCGCTACGCAGGCCATGGCGAACGAGGATCCTGACGCCGCGGGCGGGCTGGCGGTTCTGGGGGGCGGCTTCCTGTCGGCGGTGGGCGTCCTGGGCGGCACGCTCGCGCGCGTGTCGCCCACGTTTGTTTTTGACGAGCTGGTCGTGGCGCACTACTTTGGCAACGCGCGCGAGTTTGCCGCCGCCGTCGTACGCGGGCTCGTCACGCAGGGCGTCGCGCAGAGCTACAAGGCAAGCCCCCCCCCCCCGCCCCCCCTCCCCTCCGCCGCCTTCCGGCTTGCAGCACACGGCGCCTTGCTCGGCCGACTTGTGCCGGCTTCTGTGCGCGGCAGGTGCTTGTGCGGCGCAGAGCCGTCCCAGCTTGCTATTTTATGCATCAACAGTGTCCCAGCCTGCGTGCGCGTGCAGCAGCAGTACCTACGTCGCATGCAGCCGTAGGAAGTGAGCACCACTGGACGCGCGCCCTTATCGGGCTCCCAAAGTCGTTCAGCCTTTGGCTCATCTTTTCCGCTTCTGCGTTGTGTCGCGCTGCCGCGTAGGTGGTGGGCTCCATGGAGCTGCTGGGCGACCCCCTGGCTCTCGTCAACAAGCTCGGCGACAGCGTCCTGCAATTTTTTCGGACCACGCAGGTGCGCCCAGCACTGCCAGATCCACCACACGCACCTACGGCCTCTCCTCACCAAGTGCTGTGCTGGCGGCGGGCCATGTTGCCCATGTAATGCGCAGCATGAACCATTTAAGTGCACTCGCAAATTGAGTGCGCTTTGATTGATTGAGTGCGGCGTACTGCTTGGTGCGGGATCCGGAGGCCTGTGACGGATTGCTTGCTTGTCTTGTACTACTGTAGTACCAGAAGTACTTCAGAAGTATATACCGTACTGTTATTAGTATACATACATACATCAGATTGAATTTCTGTAGGTATACAGATGTGTATCTGGTTTAGTGTGGGCTTCGCTTTAGTGTCGCGCGTGAGCAGGTTGACATCGCCCCGCACTACATCACGAGTGCACTCCATGTTTTTGTGGCAGCACGATGGTGAGGCACATGTCAGCAAGCGCGTGCGCCAGCCACCGCGCCTTGCACACCACGCCCTTTTCCTGGTGGCACTCCACCGCCGCCACACACGCCCGCACGCCCTCCCCTCCCCTTAGGCGGAGTTCCGCGGCGAGGAGCCCACCTTTGGCGCGGGCGCGCGCATGCTTGTGTCGGGCGTTGTGGGCGGCGCCTTTGGCAGCGCGGCTAAGATTGCGGGCTCGCTGGAGGACGTCATCCGGGGCCTCAGCGGCACCGAGATGGCGTACGGCGCGGACGCGGGCGAGGACGGCGGGCGCGTGCGCCACATCCGCCACGGCTTTGAGCGCGGCGGCCAGGTGCGTGGGTGGGGTCGCTCTGGTGCGGGCAGAGCTGAACTGTCTAGCTGTCGACAGCACCGTGGGTGATGGAGTCACTGCAAAACATGAATGCTGACCACCCATGGCCACAGTTATGGCTGTGGCGGCGCAAGGGTACACCCTCACACTTGTGTGACGGCGCCGGGGTGGTGCGCGTGCGCTTTTGTGGCATCTTTAGGGAGCAAAGCTGGTAGTAAACGTGCCCCCTAGGCTGTTGTGTTGCATAACAGTGCATGCTGTGGGCACGGGTTCCGGGCTTGCACGCGGTGCGCTTGCCGTCATCACAGGGGATGCCGTGCTTGCGCGCAGCCTCCGCGCAATTGGTCTGCCAAGCTGGAAGCTGCGCGCAATTGGTCTGCCCAATGCGTGCAGCCACACGCGCGCGCGACTCTTGCTGTGTGGGCAGTGTGCCGCTGCTCCTCCGCACTTGTGCGAAGTGCGTGTTGCTGCCGCACTTGCACTTGAAATTGCGGCTGTGTGTCATGCGCACATGGGCGGCGGCGCGCGCCAAAATGCTCTTGCGCGGGCACTGTGCGCTCGCGTGCACCTGGCACTGCTGCTGCGAGCTGCCGACGCATGGCGCGTGTCCAAATGCGCTGCGATGCCGCCTAAACGGCGTGTTTTTTTGTGCCACAGAAGTGCGTTCTCTGGGTATGCTCGGTGCTTTGGTGGCGCTGTTACTGCGCGCGCGCGCCGTTGCTGCCGCCGCTGCCGCTGCCACCGCTTTCTGCTGCTGCTGATACTGCTGCCGCCGCCGGCCCTGCCGCTGCCGCCATGTCGCTGCTCCTGCTGCCACTGAGAACCTGCAGGTGCTGTATGAATCGATACAACAGGGCATTTCTGGCCTGGTTGACCGCCCGCTGGAGGGAGCCAAGGTGTGTGTGACGCGGTGCACACACGATTTGGAGTGCCATAACCGCTCATCTGCCTGCAATACTGAGCGCTGGCGTTACTTTCTTGTGTTGTGCGGTGTCGACATGCCCTCGTATCAAGCCAAGCTACGACCAGGGTGGCAGAGCCTTGGTAACGTGCAAGCCGTAAAGCGCAACTCGCAACTGTAGTATTTTAAACCTACAACACAAGGCTGCCAAAACCAGAGGCACCAGTGCCACCCTGCTGCCAGACCAGATGCGCTGCAGTGCGGTGGGTCACCCACCTGCAGCAGCTGGGTGCTGTAAGGACCACAGTAGTGCTGCCGGGCATGTGCCATCCCTTTGTGCACGCTGGCATGCATGGCATGGGCTCTCGCACGCTCACTAATGCCAATAAAAATAACCACCTGGTGGTGGAACCCGCAGCGAGTGAGCACTGCGGAGTCATGCTTGAGCTGTGCCACGCGCCAACACAAGAATTCCAGCTGCCGCCCACCAGTGACAAAGGCCTTGCCGGTACCAGCCCGCTCCACTGCCGAACACACACCATCTCAGTTGCGGTAAGATTGCCCAAGTTTGCCTGGGTCAATAACCTTCAGTGGTTCTGTTGGCGGCCCCACAACTGACCCCCCTTGTTTGCGTTGTCAGCTAGTGCAGGTACTTGTGGCTCTCAAACTCATGCACCCCCCCCCCCCCCTTTGTTCGACCCGGGCAACTGCTTTGGCACTACATGGTAGCTCACACCAAAGGTCCGCTCCCGCCCTGCCGACCACACCGCCGCCCGCAGGAGGAGGGCGTGGCAGGCTTCCTGACGGGCATGGCAAAGGGCCTCGTGGTGGCCGTTGCTGCGCCCGTCGCCGGCGCGCTGGGCGCGGTGTCCAAGGTCACCGAGGGCGTCGACGCGTCCACGCGCTACTACCAGGAGGAAAGGTGCGCCGCCGTGCATGGGGGCGGGTGCTGCAGGGGAGGGGGGGCGTACATGCCGGTGGCAGCGCAATGGCTGCCCTGGTGTGCATTGGGCTTGCTCAAATGGCGTGTGCAGGCGGTTTTCCAGCGCAGCGGCTGTGTACTTCACACACATGTATATACCTCAAGTAGCAGTACTGTACAGTGTACGCATGCCCTCGCCGCAGCATCACGGTTTGTGCGTCATGCTCCCCCCGCCAGCCCCATACCGCCGCACTGTGCGCGCTACCAAACAGGCGCCTGCCACCACTCTGCTGACGCACGCCGCCCTCCCCCCCCCGCCAATGCTGTGCCCCCCTGCCGCCACACACGCAAAAAAAAAACACGCAGGATGGGCCGCCGCCGCGAGCCCCGCTGCGCCGCGCCGGGCCTGCCCCTCACTGTTTTGACCCGGGAAATGCTGGTGGCAAAGGTGCGCAGCGGGCCTAAGTCTCCAGCCAGCGGCGGCACGGGCGGCGCCCCGCCCCCCGCTTCTCCTGTCGGCGACAGCGGCAGCGCGGGTGTGGGCGTGGGGGCGGGCCTGCCCTACCGCAGCCTACGCGGCGGCGACTGTGATCCGCTGCCCGAAGAGGAGTTCGAGGGGGGGGGCAGCGAGGAGCAGTGACGCGGTTGCCAGTCGCTTCTTGTGTGTTTTTTCGCGTGGCAGGGGGGGTTGCGGGTTTCCGATGGTTGTGTCCCCCCCCCCCCCCCCTGCCAGCGTGCGTTAGGCGTGGTGTTGCCGCTGCCGCGCGACACCTTGCTGAGCGCGTCCACAGTTTTGCGGAAAGTTTCCGTCTGCCTTCCAGGCTCCCGTGCTGCTCCCCACCCCTTCCCCCCACATCATGCTGCTCACTATGTGTGATGCCCTGTGTGGTTCGCTGTGTGAGGCAGCAGCCTTGCTGGCGACCAGATCGCGGCGCGCGGGTGGTACCCGCCGGGGCTGAGGCGTAGGTGCGTCCTCTCCGCCCGTGCCGCTGCCAATTTTGATACATGAGCGCACCAGACTCGACTGCCGACGCCGCTTGAATGAGCGATGCTCCTGCTTAGCCCGCCGGCGTCTACCAGTGCTACTGCCGTGCACCGCCTGCCTGGCTACTGGGCATCTTGAGCTTTGTGGCGCGGTTGCGAGTCGCGACTGTTCGCGGGTCCAGGAAACTTCCTCGCGCAGATTTGAAAAAAATCGGCCTGGAGCCGCTGCTCAGCAGGAGATCTTAAAGGTGCAGAGGTTTAAAGAGCAGTGCGTAGCTTCCAGCCAGCGGTGGGCGTAGCAGCGCTGGCGAGGGGGCCTGCCGGGTTCCGCAGCAGCGTGTGGGCAAGGGAATCTCCCAGGACTGCCTAGCTGCGGCCGGCGGCAACCATGGATGACAAGAGGGCCCCCCTCAACCCCTCCCCTGCCAGGGACAGGGGCAGTGGCAGCAGCCCTGCCAAGCCGGCACGGCACCCCCCCCAGCCACGGAGGCACCAGCTCATGCAGCTGGCCATCCTGGCGCTAGACGTCGTGTGCCTGGTGAGTGACATTGTGATGGAAGTGATCCTGTGCGGGTGTGTGGGGGGCGCTTCTTGTGTGCGGCGCGTCACACCGGTGCACATGCAGATGCTGAATTTTGCAAACACACAGTTCAAGCTTGCAAGGCACTTTGTGGGGGGGTGGCGGAACTTGGGCTGCGCGGGGTGAGAAATAGCACTCACAACAGCGGGGGCGAGGCGTTCTCACGGCAGCGCAGCAGCAGCCGCTGGCTATCAGTCGGCATGCCGTCCATGCATTGACGAGACGGTTGATTGTTGCTTAGATATTGCCATGAGAAACTTGGGTGCTGCTTTGCACACTGGTTGGGTGCAGCACCAGGTCAGCCTCTCCCTCAGCTTAGTAATCACCAGCACAGTGGGTGGTAGCGAAGACCCTCGCAGTCGAGAGATGCTGCAAACACTTGCGCCAGTAGCAGTGCATCTATGCATGCCCTGCTGGCTGCATTTTCGAATGGTAGGTCGGTCACACGCTTGCCCGTTGGCGCTTGGCAGTGTACGGCAGCAATAGGCATGTCTACCCACAGCCATCTTGTGTTTCTTGTGTGGCGGAGGAAGATGTATCGCTGCCATCTTATTTCAGAAACTCCAATACACACAGAGATCTGGTTGGGGGCTGCCAGACAGCAGACAAGGCGGCTGACATGGCACGAGTGGCCTTTGCTTGCCAGCTGGGGTCACGCGCCATGATAGTAATGCAAACTTGTGACAATGCATACGCAGTCAACACAAGTTTGCGGTTACCACGGCCAGATGATGCAAAGTGTCTGGTGCTCGGGTGCATGCCGACCGGCGTTGGGTTACAGATCTGACAGCGACAGCCCCTGCATGTGAACCCAAAATTGCCAAACTCATACTTCACAAGTATGTTATCTCGCAATGCGCGCTGACAGTGCTGTAGCAACCGCGCAATGCCGGGTCAAAGGTGCTGTGCTGCTCTAAAGTTTGCACTGCCGTACAGGCAAGAAAATCACATGCGCCCCGCTCCTGGGGTGCTGGCATCGGCCTGTGGTGTTCTTCAAGTACTTGAAGTACGTGTACTTGAAGTACGTGTGAGCTGCAGCAGGGCATGCCTCTTGGCACGCGTCAGTTGCAAGCAATTGACGGGTGCTGGTGGTGGTCGTGCGTTGGCTCTACCTGCGCTGCAGCTGTGCAGCTGCAGATGCGGAACGCTGTCCGCGGTTGCAAGGCGGGCACACAGTGCTCTGCGGCTTGGCGGTGTGGGAAAAGTTTGCTGTATGCGCAGGTCTGTTAGTGTGCAGAAAGTATACTGCGTGTGGAAGGTTTGCTGCGCACAGAACAAAGCGCAGCGTGGCGAGTGCATTCAAGGGGCACGGAGTTGCACCTTTGCCGGCACATGCTCTCAGCTGCGGTAAACTTGCTTGTATATACTACGTAGTACTAGTATATATTGCACACTTATGTAGCGCTTCTGAAGTATTGTAAACATGTGTATTTGCTCCGAGTTTTATGATAGATTTAAGTACTTCTAGTGTATACTTAAAGTACCCTTCAGAAGTGCTTGGAAGTATGTTGACATGTGGTCCTGCCCTGGTGCCAGTGCGGCTGATGAAGCTCCACACTTGAGCCCTCCACCTTTGGCAGCGGAGCAAGCCAACTGCTAATCAGGTACTTCGACGTACACAAGTGCTGCCTCTTATTGCAAGCACACGTGGCCCCACACCCACACGCGTGTGCGGGTGCACATGTGCATGACCTGCTGCGAGCATTGCCATGAGGTCTCAACCACGTGTGCGCGCTCACTCATGACGCACGTCCGTATGCAAAACGCTGCTGTGCGGGTGTACGCACCCGTGCATCCAAACACCACATGCCACAGCTGCCGCACACGGCGCAACTCGCCACCTCGCCGCACAGGGCTCAATGCGCCACACCCCTCCTCCCTGCTGCCGCTACTCCTGTTCCCGCCGCCGCCGCCTCCACCCCTGCCGCCGCGACCACCATTCGATGCTCCCGCCGCCGCCGCCGCCGTCCCCGCCACTACCACCACCATCGCTGGCGCCACTGCTGCCGGTGCGACTGCCGCCGCCGCCCCCCCCGCCCCTACCACCCCCATCGCTGGCGCCACTGCTGCCGGTGCCACCGCCGCCGCCGCCGCAACCACCACCTCCACCACAATCGCTGGCGCCACTGCTGCCGGTGCCACCGCCGCCGGCACCGCCGCTGCCACCACCGCTGTCGTTGCTGTTGCCGCCGCCGCTGCCGGTGCCACCGCCGCCGCCCTTGCCGCCACCGCCGCCGCTGCCGCCACTGCCGCCACCTGCTGGTGCCACCACTGGCACCGGTGCCGCCACCGCCGCCGCCGCCGCCGCACAGATCTGGTCGCTGTACTTCCTGATTGTGTACGGTGTAGAGCTGAGCGAGAACCACTCGACCATGAGCACGCTCGACCTTATCCTGTACGGCTACGTGGTCATCGTGAGCGCGGTTCTCGTGCTGTGGTGCATCCGCTGCACCTACGGCGTGTGGCGGCGCAAGGAGTGGACGGTGCGCTCCAACAAGGGGCTCTTCACGGCGTTCGGCGTCGCCTTTGTCATCGCCGCCATCTGGCAGCTGATTCAGCAGGACTGGGACGACGCCATCGACTTCGGCATCCTGGTGATCGTCGCCGCCATGGCGCGCTGCATCACGGGCTCCTACCACAAACGGCTGCGCGCGCAGCCCATGAACGTCAACGTCGTCTCCTCGGCAGTGTGACACCGCCGCTGCACCCGCCGCCGCCGCCAGAGAGCCTGCGACGCCGCCACCCTCTCCACTAGGCCAGCACTGGGGGGTGATGCCTGGGAAATGCAGCCGCGCCCGCCGTGCGGAAAGGTGTGAAAGCGAAATTTGTTGGGGGCGCGCGCGCGCCTCGCCTGCTGGCCCCGCCACCCGCGCCCCGGCGCTTGGAGGCAGCGGGCACCTTTGCTCAGCAGTGCTCTCTCGTCTGAGGTGGGGTGCTGTCTGCAGATCTGTCACACAGGGGTGGGTGGGCGCCTGAGCTGCCTATTTGTGGTAGGCATAGGGCAACAGGTAGTTGTTTTAGCATCGTGCGCGTAATTTTTTTTTTGGGGGGGGGGGGCGACACGGTTTATTTTTGGATCCCCCGCGTCCCCCCCGCCTGCTTTGCAAAGGGGTGTGTGTGTGAAAGCGGTGCCACATCCCGTCGTGCCCCAGCTGCACATGTTGTGCACCAAAGCATACAGATGTGCCGCGGGGGGCCGTTGGTCAAGGTGCGCAGCAGCCGCATGCAAATGCACAGTTTACATTGCCTACGGCGGCGGGCTGTTGCGTACGTGCGTTTGCCGCCTGGCCTGTGCCCCTTGCAGGCAGCATCCGGACTGGACTGCTACGAGCTGTTTTAGGCCGACACGGTCACTATACAGTACCAGGCACACAAGTTTTTGATCACAGCCCAAGTGCACATCAACCGCCGGATGGCGAAGTTCAACTTTGAACTTTGTTGGTGTGTCCCCAAGCCCAAGGTGTGCCGCCCGTTGTGCAGGCTGCTGAGGGTGTTTGTGTGTGGCAGGGCATGTGGCATGCCCACATGTCACTGGCCCACCAGCCTGCATGCAAACTCCGTGCGCCCGCTACATGACTGACTGTCGCTTCCTTTGCTCGCCGAAACTGCGCAAGCTGCGGCGTGGCCGCGCCTTTTGCGCTTCAGCATGCTGCAGAGTACATGCATCAGGCGCCCGCGGCAACATACGCATGTGGCAGCGCCGGCGTCGTTCCCGCCGTCAACGACGCCCCTCCCCCCTCCTCCCCGCTCTCCATCTCCACAGCAGACACCGGGAGCAACTGCCAGTCGCGCCCGGGGGAACGCATCACCGTTCGGCGACCGTTTGTGATGTGCACACCTCCGACGGGCACCTCTGCGTGCAGCGGCGGCGGCACACAGGCGTCCGTTCAGCCGCCACCATCAACGCATGCTATCGCCTTATGCCCCCACAATCTTCGTGTACCCACACACACCGTGTCTCCCCTTCTCGCGCCTGCTGTAGCCCGCGCGCCTACTCTGAGGCCTCGAAGGGACCTGAGCGTGGGGCCGCAGAATCAACGGCGGTGGCAGGCTTGCACAGTAGTAGTGGTCGTCACCTAAAGCTTTGCATAGGCAGCGGACCACCAGGGGAGGCCTAGAAGCTGGCGCGTGGAAGGGACGCGCCTGCAGGCTTGCACAGTAGCAGTCACCACTGAAATTTTGCACAGGTAGCGAACCACCAGGGGAGGCCTAGAAGCTGGCTCAGCAGCAGTGCGGAGCCATGCGTTGCGCGTCGCCGCTGCTGGCGCTGGTGGCGGCACAAGCCCTGCTGATGCACAGGGCAGAAGCCGCGTCCGCGCCTCCTCTACGCGCCCTGGCGACAGACTACGACGGCGGAGCCGATGAATTGCTCACGTGCTTTTTTGGGGAGAGCAGCTGTGGCCGCACTCGAACCAAAAAGGAAGGCGCCAAGGGCACCTACTTTTACAAGACCAAGGACATGGAGTGCTGCCCGCCCGCCCAGTTCTGCGCGGTGAGGCTGCATGACCAACACCTTCGCAAGCCTTTCCTCAAACGAGATTGCGGTCGCTGCTCTCTCATGCGTCACCCTCACTACTTGCCCGTGTGCATGCTGTTGTGCGCTGCGGCGGCGCAGGTGCGCATGACGGATGAAGGGGAGGTCCACTACTGTGCACCCAAGGTGGGTGTGCCCCGTGCGCCGCAGGGTGCTGCTGCACGCTGTGCACGCAGCAGGTTGTTGGGTTTTGTGTGCGGCGCAAGAGAGCGCATCGACGTTCGTCTCGTCAACCCCCCGCGCTCAGCGCAAGATCACGCTAGCGGCAGTGCTACTGTTAGCGCCTGCCGCTGCTGCATCGGCATTGCCACACAGTGCCCGGGGCCTTTGCCATTTGTTCTTCGCGGTGCAGGTGCTTTATTGTGCTGCCCTGCCCGCACCTGCGATCCAGCAGTTTATGTCACCACCACCACCAGCAGCAGCAACAGCATTAGCAAGCGTGCCGCGTGCCAGTAGTGTAGCAGCAGCACCATCGCCGTTGCTGCCGCCAGGCAGCACCGCCAATATCATCTTCATACAGTACTTTGGCTCGCACGTTTTCTGCCCCCATTGTGCTCTTCATAAACATGCTTTGCATTGTAGAATCCGCTGCCGCGCGCAGCCTGCCGGGCAGCGCGGCTGAACCGTGCCGGCCGGCCGAAGCCGACTCGCATGTACAGCCACGTACTTGTACAGAGTTGCGCCATGTACGCCACCTAGTGTATGGTACGTGACCGCAGAGGCTGCGAGTACCCGTTATTGATCTGCACCTTGCGACTGTCTGCATGTGTGCCGTGCCTGTGCCTCCGCCCTGCCGCCGCTGTGGCTGCTGCTCATGGCTGCGCCCCCGCGCCACGCCGGCACTCCGAACCCGCCGCCCGCCATTTGCCCTACGACAGTGCAAGTCCAGCTCGTGCAGTGGTCACGGCACGTGTGTGATGGGGTTCTCTGCGGACGACGCTGACCAGATGGACGGCAGCGACCTGGTGTTCACGGGCTGCGACTGCGAGGACGGCTACTCAGGCACGCTCTGCCAAACCGGAGGCGCGGACGGTGGCGGCGGTGATGACGCTGGCGGCGGGGGGGACGGCACCGATGGGGAGGTGCGGAGCTTGGCTCGCTGCAGCTGTGATGGCTTTTGCCTATGTACAGTGTATTCTGTTTGGTGTGCCGCCAGTGTCGCTTGCCGCCGGCGCGCGCGCGCGTTGTGAACGGCCACTCCCACGCCACAGGCGCGCACACATGGCACAGGTGCCATGTGCGCCATTTGACATTTTTTGCCGCTCCCTGTGTGGCAAACCCGGCTCCGCCATGGTGCTCGCTGTCATGCATGATGGCACGGGCGAGATGGGCACCTAAACTTGCACACTCACACTGTTGCGGTAGGTGCTCTTGATTGGTTTGGCGTGGTGGTGGTGTGTGTGCAGTATGTGGCACTGTGGACCCCCGGCGCCGGTGCTGCTGCCGCTACCGCTTGGTGCCACTGCTTCTGCGTACGCTCATCCATTGCAGCAACATGGCTGCTCTATACTGAATCATACTTTAGTATACTGCATGTACCACGTAGTACTGCACTTCCAGCATGACTTCATATATGGTGTGCTTCAAGTATGCACTGTAATTGAAGAACGGCTGTAAGTGCTGCATCTGTGCTTCGCGCAGGGTGACGATGGCGGCGGCGGCGACGGCGGCGGTGACGGTGGCGATGGCAGCGACGGTGGCGACGGCGACGGCGGCGGCGACGGCGGCGGCGACGGCGGTGGCGATGACGGTGGCGATGGCAGTGACGGTGGCGACGGCGGCGGCGACGGCGGTGGCGACGGCGGTGGCGATGGCGGCGACGGCGGTGGCGACGGCGGTGGCGACGGTGGCACAACCGGTGACGGCACAGATGGCGAAAACACGGATGGCGAAAATACCGATGGCGGCAACCCGGACGATGATGGCGAAAATGCAGCCGGCCAAGGCACCGACGGCGGAGATGGGGGTGGTGAGGGCGAGACAACAGACAAAACTGGCGGGGGTGAAAAGCCAGAGGTGCGTTGTATGTTTAGTTGACCCCACACGTTGCTGAGCGCGGGCCGTTGAAGGTTGGGTTGTTGGCCACCATTTTTCGTCGACAGGGCGCGCTCTGAGTACCACTGCGCTTGCCCTGCAGTGCCTCCGTATTTGTTGGTTCAGCGACTGCGACTTGTTGCTACCACTCTGGGCCCCTGTTTTTGATCTGGTGCAGCAAGTGTCCTCCTGGTCCGGACGCAGGCTCGTCGTGCGATGCATTCCGCACGGTCAGCGGTGGCCGCACCCGCCGCACTGCCGGAAGCCGCGCCACTGACTGTTGCCCATTGGAAGTACCGTGCATGCGCTCTGCAGTTCATTGTGCCCTACAGTAGTGAGTTGCATGGGCGGCATGTACTGTAGACCTGCCAGCCAGCATGCGCAGGGCGTGGCATGGATTGCAAGAGCCCTCGCACTTCACAGGGCCACCTTGAGTCACCCAGTGTGCCTTGCCAATGTGCTGGCGGCAAGTTTCGAACACTTCACATGGGACGCAGGCCACGCCTGCTGCTTGGCCGCAACTGCCGGCGGCGCCCTGGTTCTGTGATAACAGTCAGTCGGTGGCCGCGTCGTGCAGGCCATAAAGTATGCCCACTGCAGCGCACCCACGTGGCTACCATCACACCAGGAGAGTGCTCGCTCTCCCCCGCCGCTGGTGCCGGCGCTGCTTTCGTCACTGCTGGTGCCACTGCTGCCGCAAGGCTGGTCCAACAACGTGTATGAAACATACTACTACTACTAGTACTTCATATCATATAAATGAATAATGTACTTCATACTTCTTTGCGAGTACTACTAGCAGTAGATGTATCTCAAGTACTGCTGTGAGTGCTGCATCTGTGCACCGCGCAGGGTGGAGATGGCGACGGCGGCGGCGACGGCGGCGACGGCGGTGGCGACGGCGGTGACGCCGGCGGTGGCAGCGATGGCACGGACGGTGACGGCACAGATGGCAAAAACACGGATGGCGGCAACCCAGACGACGATGGCGGAAACGCTGACGATGATGGTATAAACGCAGCCGGCGAAGGCGCCGGCGGCGGAGATGGGGGTGGCGAGGGCGAGACGACAGACAAGGCTGGCGGGGCTGGAAAGCCAGAGGTGCGTTGCATGTTTGGTAAACTCAACACGTTGCAGGCGCATGCAGTTGAGGGTTGGGTTGTTCGGCGCCATTTTTCGACAGGGCGGGCTCCTGAGTACCACTGCGCTCGCCCCGCAGTGTCGTAATCACTACCGTAGCAGCATCTGTTGGCCCTGCAACTGCGAGTTGTTGTGTTACCACACCGAGCCACTGTTTTTGATCTGGTGCAGCCAGTGTCTTCCTGGGCCAGATGCAGGCTCGTCGTGCAATGCACCACCACAAACAGCGACAGCCCAGCGTAGCCACACCTGCCGCACCGCCGGACGCCGCACCTCAGATTTTGTTGTGGCTGCAGCACGTTGTTCATTGGAAGTACCGCGGTCTACAGCCGTGGCACCAACTTCTACCACTTGAAGTAGTGAGCACCATACGTGTGCATGCTTTAGGGCTTTGCGCCCACTTTGAGCCACATGGGACGCAGGCCACGCCTGCTGCTTGGCCGTGCCGCCACCGGCGGCGCTCCATTTAGTCGGCGCAGGTCGGTGCAGTGCAGGTCACCAAGTGTGCCCACTACAGCGCGCCCACATGGCCACTGCCATACCAGGAGAGTGCTCACAGTTGGGGCACCTGCCAGGCGCTGTGTCCATGGCGCTGCCGCACGGGCTGCAGGTGATGACAGCATTTGCGCCACAGGACTGGCCCCGCAGGGGCGAGGCAGTGAAGAGAGGTGCTTAGCCCGCACGTAACCACTGTAGACTACAATGCACTCGCGATTTAGTGCGGGGTAGTGTCGCCCCCTAGCACCCCGCACTGAAGCAAGACCCGCACTAAATCAAATAGGGCATTGTGTGTTGTTTATATTACACAGAACCATGTGAGCTGTGACAGGTCCCTGGACCCCGCACTAAACCGCATACCGCACTTAATTAAAGCGAACAAAATCGCGAGTGCACTTACATACCTGGTTGGTACCTTATGCTAAACTCCGCCTTGGGGCGCGAAAAGCGCTGAGCCAGTGGGAAACAGCACATCTTGAGAAACGATCTATCTTCTGTCTCGTAACGGCTGCAGGGGTAGCAATCGGTCGGGTGTGTCACGGTCGCTTGTCCTCTGACGGCCTGACACCTGCTGCCCGCCTGCCGTGCGCTTGACAGGACAAGCCTGCGGAGGGCAAACCAGAAGATGGCGGTGAGGGCCAGAAAACTGAGGGCGGAGGTGGGGACGGGGGTGAGGACGGGGGGGG
>JAULBY010039233.1:0-13823 GCA_032358315.1 Ophiocytium majus | reverse complement strand
AAGCACTTAAGTGCTGAGCAGCCATACCCTTGTTGCATCATCACCGACCTACACACACAGCCTAAACCATATCAACAGGCGCCGCACATGCGACACCAGCACCAGCGCCTCTGCCCTGGTTGTATATGGCCCTCCCAGATGACAATGGTTGGGTGCTGACCGCTGGAGCCAGCCACATTTGGTTCCCAAATGGGGGAAAGCAATGCCAGGATGCAAGGTTGGCCCTGCTGCATGCGTGTGCTGTTGGTTGGTGCCGTAAACCTAGGCAGCTGAAGTAAGTGCTCTAGCAGCATCGGCCCACACACGAGCAAAGCAAGCGAGCATGCAACGAGACGCACAGCCACTAGAGTCAACTTCCTTCACCCACCCACAACGCGGTGTGAAAACCGCAACATTTTGGGCTTGCCAGGAAAGCCAACATTGTACACAACAACCAACGTCTGCCGGCAGTGTCACTCTAAACAGTTGAGAGTGCATTACCATTGGTGGAACCAGTCTCTACTGTTTACCAAAATTGGATGACATTTTATCAGCTACTGTACATGGTGCCATACTCAGGGCATCGAAGCATACACACGCATGGCCAGCGCACCTGCAAACAGTGATGCACAACTCAGCACGTCATGCCGCATCGATAGTGCATTCGTACAACGTCGTGGAGTCGTGTGAGTAGTATAGTGTGTGGCACAAAGCCAACTGACACTGTCTGCTGGGCCAGAACTCACCGGCGCGCAGCACAAGCGGGTGGCCCGCAATGGAGACGCGCCCTCGCACGAAGCGAGGGCCGTGCCACATAATGTGCATACTGTAGCTCCTATCATGTGCTGTCTCTGTGCACTGGCTGGTGTGTCTGCCCCCTGCCCCCCCCCGCCAAAAAAAACCGGGTGCACAACCGCAAAACAGCAGTGGGGACTAATGCAGGCCACAAAGGCCACCACGCACCGCATGCTAATGCGCGGGCACCACTTGTAAAATGGGGGATGCATGCGAAGGTGCGCAGTGGGCGCCGAAGGTGGCGTTTCTTGCTGCGCCACCAATCGTCCCTAGCGCCCACCAGCATAGTGATTCCGGTGGCCGCCACCACTGCTCCTGCAGCCGCTCCTCCGCGCGCCTGCGCTGCCTTCTGCTGAGCACATTTCCGCGGTCCGCTCCCGGCGCGCCGCCAACACGCTCCCCTCCTGCACCTGCTGTCCTGCCAAGTAGCCGGACCCGCATAAAACTGTGGATACGGTCCACAATGGTGGCGAACGCCTTGCCTGGTCCGAAGGACCGCCCCGCGCGGGGCGGAACGCTGGCGTGCGCGCGCTCATGCATGCGGGGTCCTCCGCCGCCGCGCGCAGCCGGGACGTGTGACAGGTGCTGACCCTAACCTCACTGTTCGCCGCCGCCGGCGTCGCAAAAACGAACCTCCGCCACTCTCGCAAAACACTAGATGGTAGCCTGCCCCAAGGAAGTGACGCGCTGGCGCTTGGCGGGCACGACCGGCCCGCCATCCAGGTCGTCCAGGGGCGCCCCCGGGCCCCCCTTCTTGTGCCACGACCTCAGGGGCACGTGCCCCGGCAGCTTGTGCACGTCGCAGTGGGTCATGTCGACGGTGCCGGGAAGGCCGTACACCGCCTGCCGGCCGCAGGCCCTCTTGCGGCGCCCCCCCGCCGTCTTGGTGACGACGCCGTGGGGGGCCTCCCAGGTGCACAGCGCGCCGAAGTCCAGCACCAGTTCGCCAGGCACATGTTCCCGGTGGGCCTCGCAGTGCGTGGCGCCCTGGCGAGAGGGCCCGTAGCGTCTACGGGTGGCGCATCCGGGGAAGGCGCACTGCCGGCGCTCGTGGGACAGGTCGACCATGCCCGCCAGCTTGTGGGTGCTGCAGAAGCGCTTGTCTTTGCCGGAGTAGCCATAGTTGGCGCGCTTGGTGCACCCCTCCACCTCGCAGGACTTGCCTATCAGGAGGACCATGCCTCTCGTTTTGTGGGCCACGCAGCAGCGGGGATTCTCACCCGCGTGGCCGTAGGAGGCTCGCGTGTTGCAGTTCGTCGCCAGGCAGACCCTCTTGTCCCTGAGCTGCACGTGCTCTGACTCCTTGTGGGCCTCGCAGAAGAGGGGGCGGCCGCCCTCCGGGCCGTAGATCGCGTCCTTGTGGCATGCCGCGCACTTCTTGTGCCTCGAGTCGCGCCCGCTGCCACCCTCACCGTCGGAGCCGCTGTCCGGGGAGCCACCCTCGTCGTACTCTGGCTCGTTCATCATGGTGCTCACAACGCCTCGCTTGCTGCTGCCTGCTGCTGCTGCGCCGAGCTGCTGCTGCGCTGCCAGCTGCTGCTGCCAGCTGCAGCATGTGTCAGCTGCTGCTGGAGGCTGCTGCATGATGTGGGTGCTGGTGACGGCGAAGGGGGGGGTCTAAGATTGTTGCTCAGCAAACAGATTATTGGACTTGCAGCACGAGATGTCACTTGCAATTGAGCTCACAGGCCTGCAGGCAGGGTGTTGACCTCTACTCTAAGGGAAAAGACAAAGAGACACCAGAAAGACATGCGCATTCAGGTGCTGACGCTGCTGCTGGTAGCCCTGGTGGCGTGTGCCGCGGCTTCGGAACCTCATCACCGGGTGAGTTTTGTTTTCGGGTTGGCGCGAAGTTGAGCTGGCTCGATGAACTGCCCCTGCTGCTAGCAGAGGTGCTTGCTGCATGCTGCCGCTATGCGTGCCTCGTATTGCGTAGCAGGAAATGAGCTAGCAGCTGCTGCCATGCCATGCCTGTCGCCTGCCTGCTTGTGCGCTCCGCG
The DNA here is from genome assembly GCA_032358315.1 of Ophiocytium majus. Lineage (NCBI taxonomy): Eukaryota > Xanthophyceae > Mischococcales > Ophiocytiaceae > Ophiocytium > Ophiocytium majus. The sequence goes on along the minus strand of JAULBY010039233.1, from coordinate 11,049 downwards.
GTTGTGGAGTTTCGGCTGCCCTTGAAGTTTGTGCCGCTGCCTCGGCTGCCGAACCGCCTCTGCTGGCTGCACAGTCGCACGCCTCTCGCGACATGTCGACCGCTGGCGAGCTTGGCGACACGGAGATAACTCGGTGGCCGGAGTGCGTGGGCATGTCTGGCGAGGAGGCCTCGAAGCTCATACAGGTGAGAGCGACACACCAACTTTGCACACGTGTGTTCGAACTTCACCCGTCGCAGTCTGACGTGCTCAGGGTGGCTGGTGCGCTGGACATCGCTCCTGAGTGCGCTCATCTTCGCAAGGCGGCTGAATCATAGCGCTGGCATGGTGGCCGCAGAAAAGACCAGCCGCGCCCACCTGTTCACGCAACCTCAACGCACCCATACAGCCCTCCAGGGCCTTGTAGACATCGTAGTTTTTTGCGAGGGTGTCTGGCTGCACGGCATTGTGGGCAGTGCGGCTTCACAACGCGATAGCACTTAAGATGCAGTAGTGACTTTGCGGGCCACACATTGTGTTGAGCTGTGGGCACCGCCGCAAGCACTGCTGGGAGGGCGGATTCAACATAAGTCCGCCAGCACACCCACGTGTCGCAAACACCTCGGCACTGTGAGCGACGGACACCACAGGTATAACACATGCCAGCATGGCAGCATTCCGGCAAGCACACCCCACCAGGTGCATGGCTAAGCGCACTTGCCGTGGCCATGGCAGACGGCTCGCGCCTGCATGTGCGCCGACCCTGGCGCACCTTGTGCTCACAAAGTGCTGCCACCCTTCGCCCCACCTCTGTCTTCAGGACAAGTACCCGGAGTACAAGGTGGTGGTCGTGCGCGACAACGCCATGGTCACCATGGACTTTGGCTTCCGCAGGGTCCGCATTTTTGTCAACGAGCAGGGCAAAGTCACGCGCACGCCGCACATTGGCTAACGCCGTGGAGCAGGCGCAAGGCCGCTGCTGCTGCTGTGGTAGCGGTGGCGGGGGGGAAGAGGTGAAAGGGTCTGCGAGTCGGTGAAGCACATGCCTCTTGTGGTGGTGCTCAATCCTTGTACAGCTTAGCAGTGTTGCACGCCCTTCGTTGTTGTGAACCGCTCCAGAATGGGGTCCGGGTGCCGCGGCAGCGCAGTGGCACACTTTGTACCAATGCAAACAACTTTTAGAAGTCTTATGTGGCGAGTGGCAAGTGCTGCCAACCTGTTGAGTGGGTATTGCGGTGTCGTGTGTGCTGCCTCGCTGTGCAACTCCTGTGGCAGCGTCAGTAACGCGCGGGAGCCTGTTTGCACAAGCATGCCGCCCGCACCCTTGCAGCAGCACGTAGCGTGGAGTTCTGGCTGGGGCAGCAATGCCGCACACACAAGTGCAGGGCTGTGTACTGCACAGCGTCTTTCTATGATCATTGCAGGGCCTCACAACCGGAGCCAGGTCGAAAAGCCTGCAGAGCGTCTGTGTGAGCGGGCCGGCGCGCCGCAGCATGTACCGCCGCTGTAATCCGCCAGAGTAGTGCTTTGGCAACATGCCAGGCTTCCCTTAGAGTACGCAGTGCTGAGCATTGCCAGCTTTTTCGCCTCTGTCTGATCTTCTTTTGGTCACACGCACCGTGTGCAAAGGGGCTTTCCGCGCCCTAAGCGGAGTTTGATTAAAGTACCGCCGCCTGGAGTGTCTACCTCACACTGCAGCTGTCGTGGCCAGCGCCACAGGCGTTGGACGCGCGCACTCGGCTGCATGTCATAGATATTTGGTCCCCAGGCAGGGGGGGGGATGGTGCAGGAGCGAGGTGGCGCGCCTACAAAGTTGTCTAACACTGGCTGGCCCAGCAGTGCTCTGGTGTCATTTCCTTGGCGCATGTCTCACATTTGCGCGCGGATATATGCTGAAGCCTTCATTGTTGCGCCGTTCGGTACAAACCGTGGTGGACTTTCAGTGGCGCGGTAAACTCTGGGCTGGTGGGCCTCGTGCATTGGACAGTCTGCAGCGACTGTGGTGCCTGCAACCTGCTGCACGTGCAGCTGTTGGCCCAACATGGAGGCGGCGTGTGCAGGTACGCAAGACCATTAGCTGCAGGGGTGGACAGCACCTACGCGCATGCGGCGGCTGTCCACGTCTCATAGCCTACAGTATCAGTCGTAGGCATGCAACCTGAGCAAGCGCCCCACGCGCTCTTGCACGTACACACACGGCTTTGATCTGGAGACGTTTCTAGCTAAGCACTGCTCCGGATCAGGCCTGTCACCGCCGCCCGCGGTAGCGCGCTGCTGCCGCAGGGGCTGTGGCGCCGGCTGCCTGCAGCAGTGTGCCCACCTGGTGTATGGCCGTATACTGAACTGCGGCCGGCTGGGCGCCGTGCAATTTCTGCCCAGACCAGGCGCAAGCTGGTGTGCATTGCATTGTAAAAGCAACAGTCAATGACCAACAAAAAATTCTTGATGTTTCAAGTGTCTGTGAAGCGGGCGTGTGCGTCAGAAGGGAAAAGGCCCCTCTCATATCACGTTTGCCGAAGGGACAACCTCACGCCTCTGGCATCATGGTGTCGGCACATCACTTGCAAGGCACAGGAGTAGCAGTCACGGCATGCACCATCCGCTGCGGCCTCTGACCATGAATGAAAAGGATTGTAATATTACGGCAGCAGAGAGGCAGGGGGAGTGCTGCTGCCCTGGTGTTGCAGGTACACAAAACACGCTCTTCATCAGAGCGTATGCACACGAGTGTGTCACAGAAAGGAAGCAGAAGTCCAAGTTGAACTACTAGGCGGCACAAGCACGGGCAGTGCAAGGACACCTGCCCGCCGCCAAAAACATATATAGCCGCACACCCTACCACGTCAGGGCGGCAGGCGCATGGCGCAAACTCATGTGGCGGGAAGCCACTTCCAACGCTGCTGCTGCTGCTGCTACGCGTGTCTACAGAACCGCAGCAGTGCCCTTCACTGCCTGTCATCGAGCACCGCAGCTGTTAGCCACCGCTGGCTGCCCGGGGGGTGCCGGCTGTGTGTGAGTAAAGACTGGTTTATGTCGCTGCGCTGGTGCGCTCGGCGGCGCCGCCGGCTGGCGCGCAGCGCGTGTTGTGTGTGGGGCGGCGGCCCTCTGCCGGGCGCAACTGCTGAGCACTGCACTGCAGCTGCTCAGCACAGTGCCGCGCGGGCAGAGGCTGCTCAGCACAGCAAGGACCTAACTAGCGGGCAAATGGGCTGTGCACTGCACGCGCCAAAAGGGCTGTGCAGTGCACGCGCCAGCGGCCAAGAGACAAGCCAAAAAGTGTGTTGCCGCGCTACCGCCTTCCGCTCTAGGCGCAACTGGGGGCGCCCGGTCGCTTGCCGTTGTGTTGCCCTTACCGCCTGTCATGGTGTTGTGCAGTCGACGGGCAGGCATGGGCGTGGGGGTGGAGCAGGCACACGGTCAGAACTTTGCGGTTCGTCGTGCAGCAGAATGTAACACACTTGACATACTGCTGACATGCTGCCACCGTGCCATGATACAATCATGTAGTACACCGTGACCCCACTGCAGTAGGCAACACCTGTCAGCTGCAGCGTGCTGTATCAACCGAGCACTCACACACAGGGTCACGGCACGGTACCACAGCAGTGGTCAGCAGTGCCTCTGCACGCGTGACATGGCCACTACGCCACTCACAGGCTCCCATTGTCCCCTCCCGCTCACCTGCCCAGGCCTGCCCCCAGCACCAGCGCTCACTTCCTTGAGCCAGACTGAGTAGTCAGCGTGGTGCCGGACCCGCCGGAAGAGCTGCTGGCTTCATCAGTGGTCGCCGAGGTGGCCATACCCGTGGTCGCCGTGGTGGCGGTGGTGTCTGTGCCCGATGCTGTTGTGCCCGTCGCTGGGGCGCTGGCAGTGCCGGCGCCGCCGCCCTTGGTGCCCGCGCCGCCGCCACCGCCAGCGGGGGGGGGGGCGGCACCACCGCCATTGCCGGCAGCACCACCATCGGTGCCACCGCTGCCACCAGCACCACCATCGGTGCCGCCGCCGCCGGAGGCACCACCATCGGTGCCACCGCCGCCAGAGGCACCACCATCGGTGCCGCCACCGCCAGCAGCACCGCCATCGGTGCCACCGCTGCCACCAGCGCCACCATCGGTGCCACCACCAGCACCGCCATCGGTGCCACCACCACCAGCGGCACCACCATCGGTGCCACCACCAGCACCACCACCGGTGCCGCCTTCACCACCACCAGCACCACCGGTGCCGCCGCTACCGCCGCCGGGCGCGGGCGCGGTGCCGGTGGCGTTGGCGTCTGGGCGGGCATCTATGACGCCGTCTGGGAGGCAGTTGAAGCCGATGCACACGTTCATGAGGGTGGTGTAGGCTGCAGGGGGGAGGGGCAGGGGGGAGGGGGGGGGCATAGTAGGTGGGCAAATTAATGGTAACTTTGTCTGTGCTACCGTGTGGCGGTGGGAAGACACGGGCGTGGTGCAAGGGCAGGGTGTGGATGCACATTGAGGCGGGTGGCTGCACGGCGACAACTACCGTGCCTGCACATGGAAGGGTGCAGGTTGATGGGCTTGCGCCGTGAACCGGCACACCCTCATTCAGAACTGCAAGGCACAGGTGCAGCCACGGCGTGTCCGCAGCCCCCATACCACCACCACCAGCCAGCTGGCGCGCCCATACTACACAGCCACCATCGCTCCAATGCCGCTCCCGTCCCGCAGTGCGCATGCACAGCAACAGCACGCACGGCTTCAGGGTGCGCTCCATGACGCAGCCAAGTCACGCGCCGCCCCCACTCTGAAACACGAGCTCCTCACCTGCTTCCTCGAAGCACAGCGTCAGCTCCTGCTTGCCCGCAGGGAGGCGGATGTTGGTGCCACGGTACACGGTGGGGTTGTCAAAGGAGCCCGTGCTGTAGCCGGTCACCTTGGCGGCGCCCTTCTCGCCCCCAGGCGGGCAGTCGACGCGCCCCGGCGTGAGCCCGAGCACGAGGTTGGTGGGCGCCTCCGGCACGCCCACGAGCTGGTACGCAACATTGAACGACTTGTCGGCAAACTCTGGTGCCACGTCGACCATGTACACGAGCTTGGTGCCCGCTTCGACCTGGGAGGCGAGGCGGCGGCGGCGGCGGCAGCAGCAGTGTGAGGTGTGGAGCAAGGTGGCGTGTGCTGCTGTGCCGGCGGGGCTGTGCGCCTCTGCGGGCGCCGCATGTGGGCGCGGCCGCACCAGAGGCATGACCATGGCACAGCCACAACCCACGTGGTAGCACAGGGTGGTTGGGGGTATTTGCGGATTGCGCGCGCACGCGCACGCGCTTGGCCGCCTCGCAGGCAAAGTCGTGCGCCCAGCCAAGCACATGGCCGCTCAGACGACCATGCCACGAGCATGCCAGTAAAGGCGCTCCGCACAGGTGCCAGGCGCCGCCGCATCTCACCCCAGAGATGAAGCCGCTGCCCTTGCCCAGCTTGCCCTTCTCGAGGTCCTTGGAGGCGTCCATGACGCTGCCAGAGCGCCACCAGCCGGGCAGCGGGATGCCGTCCGTGTACAGAGGCCCATCCTTGCTGGGAGTGAAAGGCTCAACCTTGGGCTCAGCGCCCGTCGACCCGGTGCCGCCGCCCTTGGTCGTCGTGTCGCCGCCGTTGCCACTGCCGCCGCTGCCGCCGCTGCCACCGTCACTGCCGCCGCTGCCGCCGTCACTGCCACCGCCGCCGCTGTCACTGCCACCGCCGCCGCCAGCGCCAGTCGACCCGGCGCCTTCGCCAGTGGTTGTGCCGCCGCCGCCCTTGGTGGCCGTGTCTCCCCCCTTGCCGCTGCCGCCGCTGCCGCCGCTGCCGCCGTCACTGCCGCCGCCGCCAGTGCCAGTCGACCCGGCGCCTTCGCCAGTTGTCGTGCCGCCGCCGCCCTTGGTCGTCGTGCCGCCGCCCCCGCCGCGGCTGCCGCTGCCGCCACCGCTGCCTCCCTTGTTTGTGGTAGCGCCGCCAGTGGTGCCACCAGTGGTGCCACCAGTGTTGCTGGCGGCGGTGACACTGGGGGCGCTGCTGCTGCTGCCGCCGCTGGTGGTGGGAGAGGCCTTCTTGCCCTTCGCCAGCAGGCGCTGCTCGAACTCGGCTTCCTCCTAGTGGGCACCGCAGCGGTCGTTGGTGGCACGTGGCAGATGCATGTCAGCATGGCGCCAGGGACAGATGTACATGCAGGCATGCACTGTGCCCGCGAATCAGCGAAACTGGGGGCTGACAGCAGCAGTGTGCCGCCGGCTTGGTACACTGCTACGGACCACTGTCACGCTACCTGAGCACTACTGTAGCTGCTGCTGCTGCTGGTGCTGCTGACAGTTGGGCATTTTGGTGCCAGCTGCCACCTGGTGCATGCAGGTGGTGATGCTGCTGCTGCTGCTGCTACTACTAGTTCTGTTGCTGCTGATGCGTGCAAGGGGCGGCTGAGCTGCATGCAGTTGCGTGTGAGCTTGCACCACTCGCTGGTGCCGGCGAGCGACGCGTCATGCGCACCGCGTGGCGCACCGTTCCATGGGCTCAACTCCCCACAGTAGCGTACGCTGCCGCCTCACCTGCGCTACATGCCGAGGGAACACCCTTGATGCGGAGTCCGCAGTAGAGCACAGCAGTAGCAGCGCCAGTAGCACCAGACCCCGGCGGCTACCACTGGACTGCATCGTTCCTTTCTCCTTCAAATGCAGAACCCTGTCTTGGCACAGGTTGCCGCGAGTGAATGCTGGGGTGGGTTGCTGGTGCCAGATAAGCGCCTCCTGGAGTTGGTGGGTGTGAGAGTGAGTGCACAATGTCGCCAGGTAAGGCTGCTGCCATGCGTCAACGCCAACGCCATGCCAAACCGTTGAGGGCGGCAGCGCGCTAGCGGCGCGTCACCCCGGGCGGTGCGTCCACGTTCGTGCGATCGCGCGAATCAGAAAACTGGGGGTCACGACTGTTCTGTTCAGCCTGCCAAGTTCCGCGTTTGCCGCCAGCAGGACTTTATCACAGCCCACAGCCGCTGCTTCGGCAAGCGGGCGCGGCGTAGGAGCACCAAGACAACATGTGTATGTGTCGCTGTGCTCGACCGCGTCAGCTCTGGTCTGGCGCGGTGAAAACACACAAACGCGCACCCCGCGTTTTGTTTTGCTGGTCTGCGGCGCTGGGGGCACCACCGGTTTTAACATGTGGTTTTGGGGGTCTACAGCCTGCAATGTGGCGGTGGGTGGCTGTTGTTATCTTGCAACAGCTGCCAAACTCCCGCCTCTCCTGTTAGGGCCGGCCGACCGCCAACTGCCTATGCTCTGCTGGGCCAAAGCCTGTGCGCCGAGGAGAGGGTCAGTGCGACGCTGAGCAGTGGGGGATAAGACGGATACCCGAACGAACAGTTGCTACACACACAGCGAGTGTGTGGTGGTTGTCCTGTGTCCTGTGTTCGACAAGTACCCAGCGATGGTGATGACGACGTCACGGTCTCGTTCAAAAATCCGTGGAAGAAGAACAAAAAAATATAGGCAGTGGCAGCAGCAGCATGCCCCCTGAGGCCCCACTTAAAAGGTCCCCCACTGAGGATAGGTAGACACTTGAGAGTGAAACAATACAAGTATGTAGCAAGTGTGTGCAAGCTGATGTGTGCTGGAGCGAATAACCACCTGAGGGAGTAACATATACATTCCATACATATACTTCTGCAATGCTGGTGAAGCACTTTCTGGGGTGTGCTGGGTGTGTAAAGCAGGGCAGTGTGCACCCCCGCCTGTGGGTCACTTTAAAGTAAACTTGACTGTGCGCACATGCCAACCTGTCTCTGCGACTAACACACAAACTTCACTAGCCTCACTTTAAAGCAAACTTCACGGTGCGCACATGCCTTCCTGTCTCTATGACTAATACACAAACTTCACTAACCTCGCGGCCAGGCCCTCGCAAGCACCAAATGCTTTATGCACAGCAGACTCCTGCGTTCTGGTCAGTTATTTCTGTCGAAGCACTTGTGCATTGTAGGTTGTGCACACCGTGCAGGCATGACAGGGGCAACGTAGGGTGCACAAACCGGTGTGTGGCCGCACAGGCACGTCCTAGGCACCGTTGCAAGTGAGGTAGGGACTCTAGAGAGTGACGAGTGCGTATCATTACAGTGCGGAGTGCCTGGTATACATACATGCACCCTTGCTTGTAGTGCAGCAGATCATCACTAGCTCAACGCACACAGCAACTGCTGCATGGCACAGCTACTAGTGTAGTCCAATAATGCTGTCACATGCACAGGTTCCAGTACTAGCAGTGGAGGCATCACATAGGAATGTAACAACTGAGGTCACACAGTGTGGGCACACAGTTTTCGCAGACACAGCGCTCAGGCTGCCAGGAGCAACTCTGTTTTAGTGCTGAACATCTGTTTTAGTGCTGAACACAACAATGAAACGAGCAGAGACTGCAGGCGCCACCATGCTGGTGCAAGGCAAACTGGCCGGGACACTGAAAGCGCAAGCTTGCTGCATTTTTTCCCTCAAACTTTGGCAAGAAGTGCCGTGTCTGCATGCGACCTCTGACCTGCCGTACCGTGCCAGATGTGATGTGCCTGCAAGTAAACTGCCCTGGGTCTGCTGTACCTGCCGCGCAGGCAATTACCGCTGTGTTTTGGTATTGGACACTTGTCTGAGCTGCCCACTGAGCAGTGCTGCCTGCGCTCGTCACCTGCGCTAAACCCAACCCAATGCACCGCCGCTGATGCACGTGTGAACCTGTCGCCAGGCCTGAGCCCTTCAGCTGCTGTTGCCTTATCGGTCATGCTGCTGTGGCGCCTGCTGCAGCTGATGTGCTCCTTTCACTGGCTCCTTTCTTGGCAGCTAGGTATGCCTCCCACACCTGCACGGGCAACATGCCGCACAAACAAGGTACATACTTCGTAACATGCTGGTCGATAATCATCATTGGCACTGTGGCCAAGGGCACCGGACCACTGACTGCCGTTAGCTCACACTCCCTGCAAAACGCTGCTGCAGCATTTGGCGCTTCAGAGTGGACACAACTGCAAACCTTGCCTAGGCTACAGTATCTGCTCTGCATGCACATGCTAGAGCTCGGTCACAACTCCATATAACCACGTAGCACGGTTACACAAACGCCACGCGCAGGGATATACTTGCCCAAGGTCCGGCCATACAAACTTCAACTACTTCTTCAAGTACCTCCAGGGCCCTCCGTCGCCAGCAAGCGACCGCCGGCGGCACTTTCTCACTACTCCCCCAGCAAATCACAACCAAACCCACCACACTCGCATCTCGCAACATCACCACGCACGCACACGCCCGCCCGCCGCACAGCCGCTGAGCAGCAGCGCCACGTCACCTGCAGACCGTCGGGCACCCACTCGTGCGGCCGCGCCGCCGCCGCCGCCGCGACCTCGCCCGCCGCCATCCAGTCGCCCCAGTCCACCTCCTCGGGCTGCCACGTGACGGCCTCGCCGGCGCCGCACGCGTACTCGAACACCTCCACCACGCAGCGGTTCAGCGGCGTGCGCACGAGGACGCTGCCGCACACGCGCGCCAGCGCCGCCTCGCGCGCGCCGCGCCCCACGCCCAGCTCCTCGCGAATCTCGCGCAGCGCCGTTGCGGCGCCGCGCTCGCCCGCGCCGCTCACGCCGCCCACGAACATGTCCAGCATCCCCGGGAAGAGACGCTTGGTCGCGGCGCGACGGTGGCAGTAGATGCGCGCGCCGCTGGCGTCCGTGACTAGGATGCCCGCGCCGCGGTGGAGGGCGTTGGCGGTGTGCACCCTGCGGCGGGTCAGGGTGCAGAGGGGTGCGCCGGAGGTGTCCACCCACTCCACCAGCTCGTCTTCCTCGTGCTCAGCAGCGGCGGCGGTGGGCGTGTCACCCCCAGCAGGGAGCAGAGCCACCCCCCCTATAGCCTGCAGCAGCGTGTCGAGGAGCTCTGCCTCTGTGTGCGCAAGGCTGTGCTGGGGATCCGCTGGCACGAACTTGGCTCGAGGTTGGTGTGAGGAGTCGGGAGGAGGGGGGACGAGTTCGCAGCGCCCTCTGCACTCGCCGCTGGTTGCGTCTTCTAACACCAGCAGCGTGGCAGGAGGCTCACTAGGTGGTGGTGTGCGCACTAGATACTGGGACACGTAGGTGGCAAAGGGGCTGCTGCGCAGCCTCAGCGATGCTGCAGGAGCTGCTGCTGCGGCTGCTGGGAGGGCATGCTCGGGCAGCAGGAGGGCTGCAAGTGGCAGCCAGGCGCGTATGAAGGCTCTCGCCAGGGCATCCCGCCTCATGGTCAGGGTGTCAGGGGAGTCTGTGAGAGGGGGAAGTGTATGAAACAGTGCGTTCTGTCAGCGCCTCCCGGGATCCTGCTGAGTGTCAGCTCCTCCGCAGACAGCCGCTGTGGCGTAGCACGCCTGCGCATTGACTGCAGTCACGTTACTTCATACTTGAAGTTTCAAACAAACAAACAAACAACGATACACAAACTTGAAGTTACAGCCGTGCGCGCATGCTGCAGCTGGTTGGTTTTCGAGCCATGCATGGCCAGGAAACCCGTTACTGAGCCATACATACATCTCACCCTCCTGGAGGTGTTGACCAGTGTGTGTGTGTGTGTGTGAGACTGTGTCAGCCTGGAGGACACTTTAACATGCGCCGCAACCTTCTTCAAGACGGGGCCCCCCGGGGCAAGGCGGGGGGTGGGGGGGGGGGTGACCCATTGCAAACGACTACAACGTGGTTCAGGAAGGCTGTTGCACATCGCAGCGCAATCTACGGTATAAGTTTTCCGTACCAAGCTGCTGATGAGAAGCAGTCCAAGCACGCATGCGTCACGAGGCAGGCAGCGGCGGCAGGCAGCTGCAGGCAATTGCATGGAAGGTGTCACACGTCTTAGAAGTGGCATGTGTACGTCTGCTGTCTGTATTGTGCACGCACTATGACGTGTGTGTGTGTGCCATACTGCACATGCCGCATGATAAAGCGCCCATGTGCGCAGCATCCCAACGGCCGTCGGCACCGGCCTAAGCAGCCGCCAAGCCAGATGCCAGGCACATTTTAAGAGTTGCACGTGTTAGGGAGGTTCTAGAGCGAGCAGCAACATAACAAAAGAGCAGAGAGCATCGGCAGCGA
>JAULBY010039222.1:0-13827 GCA_032358315.1 Ophiocytium majus | reverse complement strand
CTTCCGCCGCCGCCGCCGCCACCGCCATTTCCGCCGCCGCCGCTTCCGCCGCCGCCGCCGCCGCCCTTTCCGCCGCCGCCGCCGCCACCAGCATGCTTGGGCTGGTTGGCACCGCCCGCGCCGGGCTGGTGGCAGCTGCCATGCATGCCAGTGGCCGCAGGCCCACTCTGGCGGGCATGCGGACGCCCTCCCGAGGGATGCTGCCCAGCGGGACTGTTGCTGGCGTCCGCCGACGCCGCAGCCACCACCGCAGCAGCAGTCGCCTGGGCGCCAGCAGGAGTGCCCGTGGCGTGCTGCGGCGCAGCAGCCTTCAACGCGTCATCGGCCGCTGCGATGGCCTCGTCCAGCATCTGCATGCACTCGAGGATGCGTGCCTGCGCAGTCTTCTTGGCAAGCTCGTCCTGCGCCGCTCCCTCGGTGCCGCGCCCTTCCGCGCACTGCCGCATCGTCAGCTTGAATGGCCCAAAGAGGCCTCCAACTTGATCGTCCGCATGCGTGACCGCCGCCTGGCAGCCAGTCGCGAGGTTCTCCGCCCCCGCCGTCTTCAGCAGGCGCAACAGCTCAACGAGTCCCGTGGCGCGAGCTCACGCTGACACAAGGTGGCTCGTGTAGATGCGTTCCATACAGCGCCACGTCGGTGGCTGGGCGCCACCACCACCGCTGGCGCTGCCGTCTGCGAGAGGTGCGCGTGGACTCCGCCGCTGAGCAGCGCTGCCGGAAGGGGCGCCAACGCGTGCTGCGCCCACTGCGCCCGCAAAACCCACAGGCTCCGGCCGTCCGGGAACGGCAGCAGCAGCAGCGGCGGCTGCAGCAGGAGGGTGTGTCCGCTGCTGCTGAGCGACAGGCCCCCCGCCATCCTTGGCCACCCCCCCCTGGGCAGCGCCCACACCACCTCCAGCAGGCACCCTGTGGCTGGGCTCCTGCGGCTGCTGAGCACCATGCCTGCCATGCTCCACCCCCCCCCCGTGGGCAGCGCCCAAACCACCTCCAGCAGCGCCCGGGCTGGGCTCCTGCTGCTGCTGAGCAGGACTCCGGCCATCGCTCTCGTCACACCATGTGGCGTCGCTTGACCTCCTTCCAGCAGGACCCGGGCTGGGCTCCTGCTGCTGCTGAGGAGTGTCCCACCTGGAGTCATCCCACCAGCTCGGGGCAGAAGTCGCATGACCGCCAGCACCATCCTTGCTGGTCTCAACGCCTCGGCTGACAGTGTCACGGCTGCCTCCACCTGCGCATTGGCGAGGTGCGTGGCGGTGTGGTGTTGCCATTGGCGTCAGTGGCATGGCTGCTTGCTTGTCATGCGCAGCAGCAATTTCATGCATTGCCCGCACACGGCAACATGAAGGCCTGAATGCGCGGCGGTTGGCAGTGGCTGGCTGCTGCTGCTGATGCGAAAGACGTTGGTCATGGTCACAGTCATGCCATGTGTGCGGACCTGCAGTGCGGTGTACACATGCATACACCAGGTGGTGGCTGAGACCAACTGTGCACAGCGCATGCAGTGCACCACGCACCTGCGACCGCTGCCCTATCGTGCTGCCGTGGCGCCTGCTGCTGCTGCTGCTGCTGCTGCACCGCACCGGCCACACTGTCGGCATGCGTGCTGCTGCTGCCCGGCGCGCTGACGCCGCCCCCACCGCTGTGCCCAGCAGCGGTGCCGCCGCTGCCGGCGCCAGCAGCAGCCTCGTGCAGCTTTCCCACACCGTCCTGTACAGGCACAAAGTGCTCAGCACCTGCGGCAGCAGGCTGCTGAGCAGCGCTGGCCTGACCCTCCTCCCCCTTCCGCACATGGGCGCTGCCTGCGCCATCTGCGAGTAGCTGCTGTTGTTCGCACTGGCTGGCGTCCTTCTGCTGGGGAGCAGCGTGGTTGCTGGCCGCTGCCATGGCCTGGCTCGCAGAGCTGTGGCCGTCATGCACTGCATGGGTGGGAGGGCATGTGATGGCATGCAGGCGTGTCAGTGCCGTGGCTGCCTGTGCAGTGGCAATGGCAGTGAGCGCACTGGGCACGCATGGGGGCGTGGCAGCCTGCATGCACTGTGGGTGACCTGGCAAGCTGTGATACACAGAGATGGCTGCTGCTACTCCTGTGTACTTCTGAAGTACGAGGAGGGTGGCGGTGCGGTGTAGCCATTGGCGTCAGTGGCATGGCTGCTTGCGTGTCATGCGCAGCGGCAATGACATGTGTTGCCCGCACATGGCAACATGGAGGCCTGAATGCACGGCGGTTGGCAGTGGCTGCCTGTGAGTGCATAGAGATGGCTGCTGCTGGTGCGACGTGGCCAGGGGCACAGTCATGCCAGGTGTGCGGACCTGCAGTGCGGTGTACACGCACATACACCAGGAGGTGGCTGAGATAAGCTGTGCACAGCGCTCATGCAGTGCACCACGCACCTGTGACCGCTGCCCCGACCTGCTGCCGTGGCGCCTGCTGCTGCTGCTGCTGCTGCATCGCACCGGCCACACTGTCGGCATGCGTGCTGCTGCTGCCCGGCGTGCTCACCCCGCCCCCACCGCCTTGCCCAGCACCAGCGCCGCCGCTGCCGGCGCCAGCAGCAGCCTCGTGCAGCTTCCCCACACCGTCCTGCACAGGCACAAAGTGCTCAGCACCTGCGGCAGCAGGCTGCTGAGCAGCGCTGGCCTGGCCCTCCTCCCCCTTCCGCACACGGGTGCTCCCCGCGCCATCTGCGAGTAGCTGCTGTTGTTCGCACTGGCTGGCGTCCTTCTGCTGGGGAGCAGCGTGGTTGCTGGCCGCTGCCATGGCCTGGCTCACAGAGCTGCGGCCGTCGCGCACTGCATGCATGGGTGGGAGGGCGTGTGGTGGCATGCAGGCGTGTCAGTCCTGTGGCTGCCTGTGCAGTGGCAGTGGGCGCATTGGGCGCATGGGGGCGTGGCAGCCTGCGTGCATGCACTGTGGGTGTGTTGGCAAGCTGTGATACACAGAGACGGCTGCTGCTACTCCTGTATGCTTCTTTAGTATGATGATGATAAAACTGTGTCGCGTGAGTGAATATCTAGCCTGATGTCAGGGGCGCGTGTTGGTGGGAGAGTGAAGCTGCACATTGGTGCACGTGCACTGCACCTGTTGGCAGCTGGTGCGGCGTCCCTGCCATGGCGCCGCTGCCCCTGGTGCTAGGTGGGCTGCCACGCCTGCGGCGCCTGCTGTGACCATCTGGTCCTGCGCCTCAGCAGTTGCACCTGTAGCGGCGGCAACAAGGAGGGTCAGGGCCATGGAAAAGCACCAGAGGGGCAGAGGCGTGATCGGTCTACCATGTTGTGTCAGGGAACTGTAGCAGCGCCACTGTGACTGGCCGGCACAAATGCGCAATGGCGCAGCTGCAGTCGCGTCCGGCACAGGTGTGGAGCATGCAATAGTGTGTGCGGGCGCCGTTGTGAGCCTGTGGCATGGGGGGCTGCGCAAATGGCAATGCTATGTGTGCAGGCATGGTAGTGTCAGAGACACAGTGCTTGACAGTGGCAAGCTGTCAGTGCAGCGCCAGTAGCAATGAGCACAATGGTCACGACTGTGGCATTGCGCTGACCATGGTGCACTCAGTACAGCGTTACAGTCCGGCAGGTAGCAGCTCGGCGCCGTCGAGGCTGCTTTCGACACACACTGCAAGCCACACACCTGAGGCGGCTGCCTCCTGCCCCTGGGTCTGCTGCTGCTGCGGCACACCGCCCGTCATGTTGCTGCGCCTGCTGCTTGGGCGGCCGGTGCGCCGCGTTGGCGACTTGCTGCTGCGCGGTGTTAACAGGGCGGCGGCGCCTGGGGTGGGCACCTCCGTCATCCCCTCAGCAACTGCAACAGCAGCTGTACCTGCAGTGGCCACAAGCACCGCAAGAGAGTGGTGTCTCACACCTCAGCGCTGCGCCATCACATGGTAGTGTGCAGGGCATTAGTCATCATCAGCACCACCAGCGTAGACAGTGGCGGGTGTGTGGCGTGAGATCGAGCTCAGTGATCACGCGACAACAAGTTACAAAGGTACCTCACACATGTGTGTAAACCGCCGCAGCAGTAGGGCTAGCGCTCAAATGAGTGTTCGACCCACATGCACTTCCAGAATAATGTCCAAATGTCGCAAACGCAGCACTGACACATGGTACTACATGAGAAGCTAATGCGCTCACAGTACATAACCACCCTGCAGCTCACCTCCAATGTTGGGCGCCAAGCCCGCAGCAACATGGGGGCTGTTGCCACTGTCTGGGCTGCTGTGTCCGTTCTCTGCTGCCAAAGGGCTCGGCTCGGCTGCCGCAGGGGTGGGCGCCGTGTCAGGCTTGGGAGCATCCGTGGCAGCGGCAGGCTCAGCGTTGCCGCCAGGGCTGCTGTCGGTGGAGACAGACGAGGGGTTGCTGGTGACAGAGTCCGCTGATGGGGCCGCTGTTTCCGCAGTTGCCGCGCTGCCAACGCCTGCACACAGAGGCAACATGCGCGTATGATCGCGTGTTGACACATGAGTTTGCAGCTGCAGGGGGGGGTATGGCACTCACAAGGTTGGTTGTGTGGGCCCAGGCAGGGCTTTGTGCGTTGAGCACCTGGCACACTGGCAGTACAGGAGTTGCAGGTCTTAGGATGCGCGGTTAGCTAAAACCACTGTCATGCATGTGGACACCGAACACAGCAGCCATTGCTGGTACAAGGGGCGCTACGCGTGCTTGCACCATCGGTTCCGCGTGTGCCTCAGCAAACAGTCACCATGGAGACGCACTGAGCCTCGGTGCTCAAGCTGTCAAAGACAACGGTTGTGTCATGTGAGGGTGCAGCGCGCGTGATGCGACACCAGCTTGGCGGACACCACCTCACCTCCCACATCCGCCTCCAGGCGGCCCGCAGACAGGGCAGCTTCCCGCGCGCGCCTCAGCTTCTTGGCATTGATTTGCCACCGCTGCAGCGCGCACGCGAGCGCCGCGCGATTTTGTTTGGAGAAGCGTGCCGCAAGCCGGATGCGCGCCAGCCGCTCGCGCTTGTCCCGAGCTGCCGCGCGCGCGGCCATGGCGTCCACGCGCTCGCGCCTGACCGAGAGCACCGCATTCAGCCGCAGGAAACCCGTGAAGGCAAACCGCAGGAGCTTGCGGCGGCGGTGCAGGGCAGCTTGCCGCGCAGTCTTCCTCTCCTTGGCGTTTTTTCGCAACCGCTGCAGCCCGCGCTTGAGCCGCCGGCGCAGGCCCGCAAGCCACCCCATCCGCGTGTTTTCAGGGCCGACGACGTACTCCCGCCTGGGGACGCCAGACTGCTCAAGGGCGTGCGCGAGCCCGCGGCGGCGCTGCCAAACCTCGGCAGTGCCCAGTGCCGCGTGCTTCTGCTTGGAGAAGCGTGCCGCAAGCCGGATGCGCGCCAGCCGCTCCCGCGTGTCCCGCGCCGCCGCGCGCGCGGCCATGGCGTCCACGCGCTCGCGCCTGACCGAGAGCGCCGCGTTCAGCCGCAGGAAACCCGTGAAGGCAAAGCGCAGGAGCTTGCAGCGGCGGTGAGCGTCGCAGCGTGCACGCGCCGCCGCCTGCCTCTCCCCGTTGTACCACTCCACGGGGACGCAGCACTGGATGGCGTGCAGGATGGCGGCACGGCGCCGGCGCAGCTCGCGCACGTTGTGCCGCCACCACCGCTGCAGTCTGATGAGCGCCTGTGCGTCGTTGAGGGTGTCGGCGCTGGCGATGGCAAAGCCTGTCTTGGAGCTTGCGTCCTCCTGGCGCTCGCCCTGCTCCTGCTGAGCACACACGTTGGCATGGGGAGCGCACATGAAATGTCCATGTCGGGAACGGTTGCGCTGGTGCCTCAATGCCCGTGTGCCGCACAGGGATGCACAGCTGTACAATCACTGGCATGGGTTTGTCTGGTGGTGACACATGAGGCATCACACAACAGCTTGCCAGCAGCAGGTTGCACACGCAGTGAGCCGGTTGCCTATGCCATGCCAAGCATCGCCACACACTTGCATCTCCCTTACGCGGTTTGTGGTTCATGACACATGGGCGCACTGCCCTGGCGCCTGCTCACCAACCACTACAGTAGGTGCTCAACATGTGCAATTAAGACAAAGTGATGTCAATCCTGGCCACACAACAACGTGGAGGGCGCGTACGCCTCACATTGGCGCACTGCGCATGTACAAGCAAACAGTCTTGGCAATGCCAGGCTTCAGCCGTACCTGCTGCGCCTCTGCTGCCTTGTCCCCCTCCTCCCCCCCCACCTTAGCAGGTGCAAGGGCCAGCGAGTTCTCCGCCCTCCCACTGGTTGTGTCCCAATCCCCAACCTGTGCCCCCCCCTGCCCGCCCTCAGGTTGCTCGCTGTGGCTGACGTTGTCACCCACAGCGTCCTCAGCCGCCCCTTCGGCGCTTGCTGCAGAGTCAGCGCCTGCACACAGAGGCAACAGGCACACATTTGCGTGTCCGCACATGAGTCGTCAGCTACAGGGGGGTTGTCTGGCACCTGGTGTCACCCACAGCGTCCTGTACTGCTGCTTCGGCACATTGCACTGGTGTTGACGCCTGCACACAGTGGCGACATGTACATATGTCTTCACAGCTGACAGCTGCAGGGGGGTGGGTGCCTGGCACTGGCAAGGTCGGTTGGGTGTACAGCAGGGCCGTGTGTGTGTGAGTTACTGGCACACTGGCAGTACAGCAGCTTGGAGATGGGGTGGCGGGTCGAACACACTCTCATGGCACATGCACACCAGACCCATTCAACACCGCTGGTACAACAGGTTGCCATGTGTGCTCCATTCCCGTCCCAAGCGGGGTTTACTGCAGGTGTACATAAATGCATGTGTGCATGTGCGCGCGTGCCCGTTATCATGCCTGCATATGTGTACATACCCACATGTGCATGTCTAGTGCATAGTGCACGTCTCATGTACCAAGCATGTGCATACATGTATACTGTGCATAATGGATGAAGCACTTTGCAGTGTCGCGGAGTTCAGTGCAAGTACCTGTGGGCACGGATGCCGCCACACCCTCTCCCAGCGAACGAGCCGTGCCCGCCAGCTCGAGCTGGGGCACCTGTCCGCAAAAAGACGCACAACCAGGCGACACAAGAATGGGTGAGCTGCCGCTGACACCTCATGTCCTTGCGCAGGAAGCACGTGGAGTTCGCGCACACCTGGGTGGCCACCACCATCAGAGCGGCCGCCACAACGGGAGCCAGGTCAAGCGGCGAGCAGCGCGTCTGAGTGGGCAGGCTGGCCCGCCATAGGATAAATCGCCGTCGAGAGTCCATACCTCACACATGTGAAAGCGTCCACCACCAGAGCATGCGTGAACGCCATTGGGTGGGGGAGGACATGCTAACAGAGTCTGAACACGTGCTGGTCGGGGTGATAGGTATGTGGCAGTGTGACTGCAGTCTTGCACATGTTAAGTGATGGGTCAGGGCTTGTAACATACTTGGTTTACTGCATTACTACTGGAAGTACCGGTACGTGATATATAATACCGGTACGGCATACTTCTACCCCCAAAAACTTGATACTTCAATATGGCGTATATGCCGTTCTGAAGTAAATATGTTCATGTACATTACTGTACCTCTACCAAGTAAGGCCGCCTCTTATAGCGGTCCCAAAGTGACCCGTGGCAAAGTGCAGCAGCAGAAGGGCGGTTGCCCTTTCTGCCCAGGGAGCGACGGGCGAGCTGGCTGGAGCAAAGTGCCCGGCACTCTTCTCCAGGCAGCCGCGCTGGTGCAAAGTGCCCCTCTGCTGGAGCAAAGTACGAAGGGCGACTGTGAATCGCAGTTGCAACAGTGGGGGCGAGAAGTGCCGTGAAGCACAACAAAGGTGCAGGCGGTCGGCAGGGCGCCCCCCTACCAGGCCGGGGGCTGCCAGCGGCTAGGCAGGGTCTGTGCCCTCCCCGCAGTGCCACCAACAGGCCCGCAGCCCGCTGCTGTGGTGCACACCGGCCTTGCACAGCCTGCTGCTGCACTTTTCGACGGGTCACTTTGGACCCGCTATAAGAGTCGGCCTAAGTACCACTATAGTATGTTATAAGCCGTATTCACATACGATAGACGGCATATCATGAAAACCTTATGCGCTGTTGACCCATCACTACACAAATTGCAAGAACATTTACCTTCGTGGCGCACCCGCCGGGGGCGGCTGCGGCGGCGGATGTGGCGGAGGCGGCGGCGGTGGCAGTTGCGGCGTTGGTGGTGGCCTTGGCCTTGGCAGCGGTGGTGGCTGTGGCAAACGGACAGGGTGCAGGAAAAGGCAAAAGATCACTGTGACCACTGTCGACATGCTCAGCACTGGGAGATGAAGGGACAGACGTACACCTGAAGCTCAAAACCAGTGAGTGCGGAGAAAGGCCAATAGCATCGCGGCAGCCATGGCAACGCGCGAGTTTCGAGCACGCACACTTGTGCAAACGCACGCACCAGGTGAACCAGGTCATGACCGCGCTCTCACCTGCAGCAGCGCCGCGCTTGGCACCCTTTGCTTTGGCGCCCAAACCCTTGGCAACGGCGCCCTTGTTGACCGTGGCCAGGGCTTGCTCCTGCTCGGCGGCGCGAGCCTGGTGCTTCTTCTTGGCAAGCACAGCGGCAGCCGCGCACTGCTCTTCCTCCTTCTTGCGCCTGGCGTCATTCTCCAACCTGCGCTGAGCTCGCCGCGCAAGGCTCTCCAGGCGCGCAGCTTCGGCGCGGGCGTGCTCGTCTTCCTGGACGCCGGTGTGCTCCGCTGCTGCTGCGGCGGCGCCGGTGGCGGCAGCGGCGTCGGAGGTGGTGGCCGCGGCGGTGGCGGCGCCGGCGCCAGTGGTCGAGGCACCGGCGGTGGAGACACCAGCGGTGGAGGCAGAGGCGGCGGTTGCGGCAGAGGCTCTGGCGCTGGCGGCCGCACCCTGCTCAGCTGCCACGGCGGCGGCGGCGATGGTGGCAGAGACTGCCATGCCAGTGCCGGCAGCGCCGCCCTTGCCCTTGTTGCGCCCGCGCTTGGGGCCCACGGCGCTATGTGAAAGCACGTTGCCAGTGGCGGCGTTAGCGTGCGCCTCGACACATCCTCCGACTTCTGCACCTGCTGGCAGAGCACAGCGCAGCAGCAGCGGCGCCACATGGCAGCAGGCGATATCCAAGGATGGGTGGCGGGTCAGATACACTCTCATGCCACATGGGCACTGAACCACTGTCACCACCACTGGTACAAGGGGCGGCCATGTGTGCTTGCTCCATTGGTTGCACGTATGCCTCACCAAATAACCACCATGCAGGCCCATTGAGCCTTGGTGTTCAAGCACTCACAGACATCTGTTGTGACATGCGACCGTCCGATGCAACACAAAGCCAGCCCGGCAGGCACCAACTCACCTCCGACGTCGGCCTCCAGGCAGCCTGCAGACGGGGAAGCAACGCCAGTCTTGGAGGTCGCGTCCTCCTGGCGCTCGCACTGCTCCTGCTGAGCACACAAATGGCGTGGGAAGCGCACATGAGACGTGCATGTCAGGAGAGTCGCACTGGTGCCTCAGTGTCCATGTGCCGCAGAGGCATGCACAGCCACAGGATGACTGCCATGGGCATCTCTGGTGGCAACGCTTAGGGTATCACACGACAACTTGCCAGCGGTTGCACTCGCAGTGAGCTGGCTGGTCACGCCATACCAAGCATCGCCAAACACTTGTACCTCCCTTTTGCGGTTTGCGGTGCATGTCATGGGCGCACTGCCCTGGCGCCAGCTCACCAGCCACTACGCGCTCAGCTTATCCCACCACAACACAACTAATGCCATTCCTGGCCACACAACAAAGTGGAGGGCGCTTATGCCCCACATCGGCGCGCTGCACACGTACAAACAAACGGCATGTGGCAATGCCAGGCTCCAGCCGTACCTGCTGCTCCTGTGCCACCTTGCCACCCTCCTCCCCCTCCACCTCAGCAGGCTTGAGGGCCAGCATGCCCTTCTCCCCCCCGCTGGCCGTGCCATCACCCCCGCCCTGCTCCCCCCCCTGCCCACCCTGCTCGCTGTGGCTGACGGCGTCACCCACAGCGTGCTCGGCGGCATCTGCCACAGTGCCGTCTGTCTGCGGCTGGTCCGGCGGCGGCTGCTGCTGTGGCAGCGAGATGCCAGCTCCCCCCTTCGCCACGGGCCTGTGAGCGTCGAGCTCGTCGTCTGCTGGCTCTGCAAGCGCTTCCTGCTGCTGGCGCTGCAGCACCCCCTCCGCCACGGTCTCGTGAGCCTCGAGCCCCAGTGGCGCGTTGCCAGGCTCGCACATGTGCATGGACGAGGCCCTCCCCCCCGCCTGCGCGTGCCTGGGCTTGCACGCCAGCGCCGCCTTCATCACCGGCAGCGCTGCGGCCACCACTGCCAACACGGCCAAGGCTCCTGCCGCCAACGCCGCACATGAGAGTTGCTGTGGGGAACCGCTGCACGACGAAGTGTCGTTTGTTGACGCCCCATCAGGGAGATGGAGATGGACAGCGCCCGCGCACGATGCGCACAGTGAGGGCCACCTGAAACCACCCGCCTGGGCAGACATGGCAGCAACAGCAGAGCACAGCGCGGGCGCAAGCAGGGTTAGCGGCTGCTATTGTGAGGCTTGTGGCTGCGTGCAGTTGTGCGGTGGCATGGTAAACAATGCCACGTTGGGTATCTGCTGTCTACTCACAAGGCAACTCGAGCTGTACGGAAATGGGCAATACTACAGCCATCAGAGTTGCGCTTGTAACCATCAAAAACGTAGGCAAGTGAGGACCGTACAGGCAAGCAGTGTGTGGCGCGCTCTATGCCGTTGGGTGGGGGTTAATGATGAAAGGCTGGTTGAGGTCTGCTGAAGAACCACCAGATAAAGTGCGCAACACTGCACGCAACCTTAAAAACAGTGCCCCTGCTGCCATGATCATGATCATGGGGTTGATGACACGCGCCGGTGTGCCTCGGGAAACTAGGCCTTATGGCAGGCCTACAGTAGCAAACATGCACAATGGTGCCACCTGATGCTGAGGCTATGCTCCCCACCATCACCGCCATTCATGGCCCCTGCTGAAGTTGTAGGTACCAGTATCATCCACACAGGTGCAACGCCTGACTTGAAGTTGTCTCACAGCCGCAGCTTCACGAAGTTGAAGTTATTCTTTGGGGGTACTTCACTTGTAACAAACCCCAGTAGGCGGCAGCTGCGATAGGTCACCACAACGGTTTCACAACTAATGATGTTGACATAGCATGATGACGCTCCCACGGCGCTGTTTCCTCATCGCGCTCCAATGTACAAATCGATTCGAAGCTGTTTCGCCATTTATGCAGCAGATGGAGGAGCGGGTGCATACTTATATGGCTGCAGCTGGACAGACACGTGTCTGCTGTGACAGAATCACAAGCGTGCCAGGTTGTGGCATGGTGCGTGTCTCACCTTGGGTGGCGCATCTGCGGGTGGTGCAGGGCACATCTCGACACATCTGCACAGGCTGAGGTGCTCCACCTGGCAGGGTGTCTCGCCTGCACAGCCAAAGGAAAGCAGGGGCAGAGGCATACAGTGAATACACAGCACCACCATGCATGCCTGCAGCAGCAGAGCGTGTGGGAGCCGCCCCAGATGTGTCTTGCCACATGAATGGCTGCCTCCACAGTGGATGCGGTGTGCAGGAGACACAGCATGCTTGTGCGCACTGAGTGTGCCGTGGACAGTGCATGTGGCTCCTATCTGGTGACCAAACTAGTACCCCGCGTCTGCCCACTGCTTGCCTGCCATTGTCACCACCTGCGGCTACAGATGCAGCAACTGCTGATTCGACAACTTGGCACCTCACTGCTCTGTGTTCAACGCCAAAACTTCCCGTTGACCAAGTCTTCCATTCATGAGCACGCTTAAAAGGCATGAAAAGAGACATTGTGTGGTATGGGTCACATGGTACACGCGCAGGCCACAAAGCAGTGAAAAGAGCTTGTCACACTTGCAGCTGCACACACCTGGCAGCGTGCTGTTGAAGGTGGCGTCCGCTCTAGACACACCCATGTCGCCGTAGCCGAATCTGGGCTTGCCCAGTGCACACACTGCGCACTGCTGCGCACAGAGCACCGTCGCCGCCGCTCTGTCGATGCCACACATCCGAGCAGCGGCGGCACTCGTGTTGATATCCGTGTCAGCCGCCGCATACACGTCCACCCCCACAATGCCATGGCCAGCCGCCAGAGCCGCCACTGGCTTGGCGCCTTGAGCAGAGAGGGCACTGGCGCCGGCCGGTGGGAGTGCAGGTGTGCCAGCGGCGGTGGTGGCGGCGGTGGTGGTGGTGCCTGCGGCTGCGCCAATGTGTTGCCCAGCAGCAGCAACCCCAGCCGCCTTGTTGATGTCGTCCACAGTGGTGTTTTGGGCTACCATCACCATCTGCTGCTCCGTCAGCGGCTGCGCACACGTTTTGAAGTTTGCAGCAGTAGCAGCACATGCCAAGTTGAAATTGAAGTTTGGGCACAGTCATCCATTCATACATCGGCAGGAGCGCTGCCACTGATGAATAGATACAGCACCCGCCCACCACTTCCACGGGGCGTTCCGGCTGCCCTGGTGGAGCCAGGCAAGTCGCGTTAGCAGGAAGCATGGTGACACTGCCAGCTGAGCACTGCTGACGCATGCCCACCTCCACATGCACGGAACCACACATATCTGATGGCTATCAGCAAGAGAAGGTGCGCACAGGACAAGCGGAAAGTTCGCTTTGCCTCACCTCCGGGAAGGTGCTAGTGGCAGCCGCTGGCTCTCCCTGGGTGTGTGCACAATCAGTCGCTTCAGCGGTGACACTGGTGTCCACATATGTGGCCGCCAGCACCTCAGTCGACACCACCAGTGACGGTGGTGCTGCCAGCAGCAGCAGCTGCGGCAGTGTTGGCAGCACCAGCTGCGGCAGTAGTGACAGCAGCGACATCGGTACCACATCCCCAAAACATGTTTGTGCACTGTGTGAGATCACTGTAGCTTATACAATGCATGCAGCACCACACGAGGTAGTGCACAGTCCAGGTTGCAGTGCACGTGCGTGCGCGCGCGTTAATGCCAACAGCGCACCCGTGCTGCTACCAGCAGTACCTGTGGCAGTAGTTGAAAGAAGGCACATGCAACAGGCTCACCAAAGACAGGCATGCAGCGGGTACAATGCGGCAAACCACGATTGCTGCTTGGAAGCAGCAGGACACGTGCACAGACTTCAACTGCTGGCGGTGAATGCTACACATGGTTAATGGCTAAAAGCCAGGGGCACCCAGGTCGTCACCCGCACCGATTTACCCTGAAACTCTCATGCCATAGGGGCCCCTGCCCGCTGCACCGCCGTCTCTGCAAAAGCTGTCTCAACTGTGCTGCCCCACTTGGTGCAGATAGGTCTGCAGCTGCCGCAACACGCATGGGTTATCCACACTCACTGTGCTCAGCAGAGCAAATGCAACTCAGCGACAGTGCCCCACCTGCTCTGTGTTGCCCTCTTCGGACGTGCTAAGTGGGGTGACCGGGCACCAGTCGTCCTCTTCCGTCACCTGCAGCTCCCATTTGTCGGGATGCCCAGCAGCTGCAGTAGCAGCACTGCCCAACGTGGCAAGTGGCGACAGCAGCGGCAAGGGGGGGGGGGGCACGAGGCGTACGGCGCAGCCATGCGTGTTGGCCAGCCGCACCAAACAAGCAACATCCAGCGACAAGCATTAGTGGTGCTACACATCCGCTCAGCATCCCGTGGTGTGGCCATCAGACAGACTGTCGTGCAGGGGCAGCGCTTGTACCCGCTCACAATACAACAAGAGGAGGTCGGAGCAGCGGCATGGACGTGCATGAACGAGCCACTGCATCAGCCAAGCATCCCCCAAGCTGCCTTCACACGCAATGGCGCAACGGCATAAGGCATACGATGGCGAGGCCTACTAC
>JAULBY010039221.1:0-39116 GCA_032358315.1 Ophiocytium majus | reverse complement strand
CCGCCGCCGCCGCCGCCGCCGCCGCCGCCGCCGCCGCCGCCGCTGCTGCTGCTGCTACTGCCGGCCATCTCCTTTGTAAACGTTTGCTGCTGCTGAGCAGCACTCCGGGTGTGGCCATTGTGTGGAGCGTCTGTGGCTCCTCGGTGGGGTTCTTTGTGGGCTTTGGCTTCCCGGCCATGTTCTACCTCAAGATCCGCTCCAAGAAGGCCTTCAACATTCGCAAGGTGTGTGCTTACATGCACCTGTTGAATTTGAATTGAAGTTGAAGCTGAACACGTGCAAAAATTGGCTTTGGCTTCCCCGCCATGCTCTACCTTAGGGTCGCTCCAAGCAAGGCCTTCAACATCTGCACGGTGAGGTTATATCATACTACGTATATGCACCTGCTGTGGAAGGTGAAGTACAAGTCCAAGTTGAGCACCTCCACCAAAACTTTCAGCTCAAGGCGGTGTTGCATGCACCTGCCGCACGTGCACAAAATTAACCTTCAAAGAACCTTCAACAGTAGACATGGTACATCCGAAGTATGTACTTGCTTCACATATCAAGACCCCCGGTTCAGAAGTGAGTTTTGGAACATTGTGCGCAGCTGCCCACGGTCAGCAAACCTCCGTCCTGTGCCACAGCTGACGCCACTGCTCCTGCCTTGTGACGCTGCTGCGGGTGCTGCTGCCTCTGCTGCTGCTGCTGCTGCCCTGCTGCTGCTGCTGCTCCCTGTGCTGCTACTGCCTCTGCTGCCGCTGCTGCTGCCTGCCCTGCTGCTGCTGCTGCTGCCTGCACTGCTACTGCCGCCGCTGCCCTGCTGCTGCCGCCGTTGCTTCCGCCATCGCATCTACTGCGTCTGCTGCTGGCGGCTGGCTCACCACAACCTCAACTTCAACTTCAACTATGCCCCCCGGTACTGCTGAGCAGCTTGGTGCCTGGGCGATGCTGATTTTCACCGTGGCCGCCAGCATTCTGTGCACCATGAACGCGCTGCGCACTGCTGAGCAGGAATCCACGCGGCAGGACCCATAAGCTGCTCTGCACATGCAAACTTCAACTGGAACTTCAAGTATGCCGAGCCGCGCCATGCACAGCAGATGCGGCTGCTGCGGAAACCTCTCTGTACGCACTACGGCAGAGCAGCAACATTCTGAGCACCTCTGTGACTGCGCAGTGTCGCAAGGCAGTCAGCTGCTGCATCCCTGGACGCGTACACACACATAAGTGGCTTGTGTGTTGAAGTTGAAGTTGCAGTTTCGGACGTCAGCAGCGGCCGACCACGTAGGCACCACTGGCGTGCTTCCGTGCTCACCGCTTGTTAACTTGTAGTTGAAGTTGAGGATCCCCCCCCTCCCCCGTGTTTTGTTGTAGGGCCCTCCTTCATCGTTCATCTGACATGGGCAGACCCCTCGGCGGTCGGTCTGCCGAGCTGTCTGGCATTGACAGTTTCATCAGTTTCATTCAGTTGTGGCAGCCGCACGCTGCCGTGAGACCTCGAATCACACTTCGCATCCAGCCCTCTGCGACTGTGCGTTGGTGGTGCCTTCTGCGTGCTGCTGGCTGAGCCTGCCTGACGCGCTTTCACGCAATGACGCAGCACCGATCGCCTAGGGTTGCACGAAAACGAATTTATATGTTTTTTTCGTCTTGTCAAAATATGCCACGTGGTGACGTGTCCTGTGCCCCGCGAGCAGTGTCCCACCCTGGCAGGTAAGGTTGTGCGAAAACGTAGACGAGCAAGCCATATACGCCGCATGCGGAGCGTATATACAGCGTGTGTGGCGGATGGTTTTACAATGAGAACATCTGGCGCAGGCATGTGCGGGTTATGTGTGATGCTCTTGCATGGTGGCTGCCCCACAAGAGCAAATTATTGAGCATGTTTTGACAAGAGCAAGTTGCCCATATACGTTTCCGTGCAACCCTACTGGCAGCACCACTGCCACCACTAGTCGAAGTTAAACTTAAAGTTGGGGGGGCGCCTCACTGACCGCCCGCGGTGTTGGAGGAGCAGCCTGCTCAGCAGATCATTCATTCATTCATTCATGCACAGTCTGCTCAGCAGCAGCTAGCACCTTAAGCTGCTGGCACCTGACTCAGCCCAATGGGCATGCTGAGTCAGCGCATGCCATGCAGTGCTGAGTCAGCACATCATTGTGCACCCACACACAATTCACTCTGCTTTTTTGCACCCCCACCCAGCGGTGTGTGCGCGTGCTGCCTCTGCGAGTCCTGTGCTGCCTGTGCACAGTGTGGGCTTTGCAGCCTAACACGCGGGGCCTGGTGTGGTAGTGCCAACGCGGGGGGGGCATGTCCAACTTCAACTTCAAGCTGAAGTAGTGCTGCGCAGGGGCGCCGACCAGGCAACTCTGCAAACACTGCAGTGCAGCAGCCTCCCTGTAGGTTGACTCTGTGCCCAGCTGGCAATCCTCAACTTCAACTTCGACTTAGAGAAGTGCTGAACAGGACCGCTGAGCAGGTGTGCACCTGTGGCTGCTGGTGTGCTGAGCAGCCAACCCCATGGCGGCAGTCCCCTTCTGCTGCTGAGCACAGGGGCCAGTGCTCAGCAGGCTGCCGCTGCCAGCGACTCAGCCTACAGGCGGCGCCTCTGGGTGCAACTTGAAGTTTGTTGGTGCAAAAAAAGCAACACTGAGAACAAACCATACGCGCCCGCGGACGCCCTGGATGACGTCACTGCTACTGCCGCTGCCTGCGGCTCAGCCTACAAGCGGCGCCTCTGGACGTTGCCAGTGAGTCAGCGGCGCCATTTGGATCCATGTAGTGCAACTTGAGGTTTGTGGGTTCGGTGTCCACTTCAACTTGCCAGCGGGGGGACGTGCACGTGCCCCGCCCCTGCCCCTGCATGCTCCTGCCTGCCCGCTGCTGCCCGCCTGCCAGCAAGCCCTCACTGACCAGCACGTGCAAATGCAACGGGTTGTGGCACTGAAATGGCAGCACTGTGCACGGTGTCAGCAGCAACATGCGGTTTCGATGTTCAACTTTGTGGGTTTTGTGGCAGCTTCAACTTGCTGCCCGGCGTCTGTGCGTCCCGCCCCTGCCCCTGCATGCTCCTGCCTGCGCACTGCGCACTGCCGCCCGCCTGCCATTGACTATCACTGTGATGCGTGACAGCGCATAAATTTCTCATCATACACAGTGTACCATTCTACTGTAGCACTACGAAGTACTTCGAGGTACTACGGTAGTACTTCAGAAATAAGTAAATACGGCGCACAACGTACTTTTGAAAAAAATCAATGCCTTGCTGCCCGCCTGCCCGGAAAAAAAGGAAAACGTTCAAAGCAATGCAAAAAAGTCACACGTACCTGTACGCTTGCCCGAAAATTTAATTTAGGGTCCTTGAGCTTCCTTCGAAAAAAGAAAAAAAGAGGCCTACCGGGTTTAATCACAGCTACTCCCCAGAAACAGGGGGATCCCCCCGGGGCAGGGGAGGGGGGGGGAGGCCCACACGGCAGCCTGCAGCAACAGCTCGAGAGCAAGGGATCGCGCGCGCGCGCGGCTGGGGCTTGAAAACAGTTGTGCTGTGCCGCTATTGCTAGCTGGCTGCTGGTTGCTGACTCAGTGTGCTGAGCAAACAAATAACAAAAAATCGCACGCGCGAGCCCGGAGTTTCCCCTCCCCCCCGGGGGGGGGGGGAGGAGAGGAGGGCGGCCGCCCGGGGGAGGGCGTACAGCAGCTTTCCTGCAACTTGATACGCGCGATGATGCTTGGTGCAGAGATGGGTGCTGGCGGCGATCGCCGTGAGCCGAGGGATGAGGCGACCAGGCGCGCCTCCGCAGAGAGGGGAGAGCTGTTCGGAGGTGCTGCCGCGAAGCAGCAGGGGCAGTCGAGGCTTCCCATGGCACACGAACACTCTCTCCGGTGAGGGTGACAAACGGCACAACAGCTGGTGTCGTTGCTGTTTGCGCTGCAGCCGCGTGTGTGTGCAGTGTGCATCTGCTCCACAGCAGCAGCGGCAACAGCATCGCCAACCCATGCGCAAGCGGCGCTAGACATTTCCGCCACAGCTGCGCACCAAAAAAATGTGGTGTGTTCAGGTGTGTGTGTGCGGCCGGAACATTACCGAGGTCACCGGCAGCTGCAACACATGGCACTTGGCGGGGTCGTATTTGCAATGCTGGTGGTGCCGCTGGCGCTGCTCGTGACGGTGCTGGTGCCGGGGCTGCCGTGTTGTGCTGCTGCCTTCAATCAAAGCCCTGAACCCCGCTGCTGTTGCTGATGTGCGGCGTGCTGTACTGCTGCTGCGGCGGCGGCTAAGGCTGCTGCTGCCTCCCGATGATGCCTGGCGCTGATGGTGACACGCTGCTGCTGCTGTTGCTGGTGGTCCTTTTGATGCTGCCGCTGCCACCTCAACTGCTGCCGCTGCCACCACAACTGCTGCCGCTGCCACCGCAACTGCTGCTGCTGCCTCCGCAACTGCTGCTGCTGCCTCCGCAACTGCTGCCGCTGCCGCCGTAACTGCTGCTGCTGGTGGTGATGGTGGTGGTGAGCAGGGAGGCTTTCGAAACGCTGCACATTGGGCAGGAGACGGTGGCGGATTTGGAGCAGCAACATGGTGCGTTTGCCATGCTTCCGAACGCTTGACATATGGCTTTTGGTGGCATCGCACAAGTACGCCCTGTTGGTAATTGTACTGACTTGCGCCTAAATGACACAAAATCATGTGATAAAGTAGTGGCGGGTTTGGAGCAGCAGCACGGTGTGTTTTGCAGCACTTTCCCAACGCTTGACACCATACCTACTACAGCAGCATGGGTGATGCAACCCTTGGCGAGTTGCGCCTAGATGACACAAAGTTATTCCAGGAAGTAGTTGGGCAGCTGCACTAAAAAAGAAAAGGAACAAAATGCATGGCGCGTTTTGCGAAGCTGGACACCATACCTATCACTGGTGATGGGACACAACGCGGAAGGTCCTAATTACACGCCGTACAACATATGTAAAACGGCGCATAACGTGTTTCAGTAAACGTATTTGTACGCCATAAACGCCGTATATCGTGTTTTCGCTTCCACAGGCACAAGCAGTCAGCAGCACCCTGCTCGCAGTTGAAAAGCTCCTCTAGTGTATCGCCATCTGCGCAAGCTGTGTGGAGGGGTCGTAAGCCAAGGCAGAGAGCACCAGAGAGGGGCCTTTATCCCGGCAACTCCCCAAGTAGCAGAAAAAACTATTGACTCCACAGCATACAACTACACGCTTGCACGAAAGTTTACAACTTCGTATAGTATTATGTGGCCTGCGACATTCCACTGGGCCCCGCATCAGATCGCATACCGCACTACGTCAAAGCGCACTGTATGGCGAGCACTGTACTGTACTGTAGTAGATGCCATGCCACCTGCTACGTGCACGGCCATGGTCGTGGACAGCACGCAGTACAGACTCGACAGTGTGTAATGTACGCTGGTATGCACAGTACTGGTACAGAGGTATGCACCATTTCATAATTCTACATATTATATACATAGTGTATATCTGTAGTACGAAGTATTTATATGCTTTGAAGTGTGACTGTACACATACATGTGGTATGGAATACATTCACAAAGCATGATCCGAAAAGTACATTGAACATACTTAGTGATGGGTCACAGGCTGTGACTCCCAGCATATAATTTTCTCATTATACGCCGTACAACGTACTTCAAAGTATGAGTATGTTAATACGCCGTAGAACGTATACAGATGAACGTATGTATACGGCAAATACGCCGTATATCGCATTCTGGGGCGTAGAAATACGCCGTAGTCTGTATAACGTATTCAATGCGTTATACGCCGTCACTAAACATACTACAGCAGTACACTGAACATAAATGTATGCCACCTGCTACGTGAACGGCTGTGCAGAGCGCCTGCAGCGCAGCGCCATGGTCGTGGACAGCACACAGTACCTCCTCAGCAGTGCGTAATGTACCCTGGTACATACTTTTGAAGTATGTACTTCAAATAATAAAACAAACCGGTACTTTATATGTGTACACTATACACATTCGTACTTGTGAGTGGTATGCCATAACGTGTACGTAAACCTACCCCCAACTGAACGTGTATGCCACCTGCTACACCAACGCCGCTGCAGAGCGCCTGCAGCGCAGCGCCATGGTCGTGGACAGCACGCAGTACCTACTCGACAGGAGCGCACGCGTCCTGCGCGGCATGACCTTCTGGGGGCGCGTGAAAAACTACTTCACGGACGAGCCTGTGCCAACTTCAACTTCAACTTCAGCCATGCCAACTTCAACTTCAACAGGGGACCATTCTGGAACCGTTCCGGGGCGCCTGGAAGGGTACATATGCCCGGAGTGCCGGGCGTGCTGCGCATCCGCGGATACGTTGCTGGCGCACTATGAGTCTGTTCACGTCGAAGGGACACAACCCTCTCGTGGCGAAGGGGCACAGCAGTCCTTTCGTGGCGGGGGGACACAGCAGCCCTTTTCTGGCGGAGCAGGGACGCAGTCTTCTCATGGCGGCGGGGGCGCGCGACCCTTTGGTGAGGAAGGGGCGCAGGCCTTTCACGGCGAAGGGGCACATCGTGAGGGGGCCCGGCCCTTTCGCGGCGACAAGCCCGGCCACTTTCAGGCAAAAGCTGAGCTGTTTGGGGCAGCAGCGGCGGGCAGCAGAGGAGACGCCACTGGAGCGGCTGCGGGCGGTGGCAGCAATGGCGGTGGCGGTGGTGGTGGCGGCGGAAAAGGCAGCTGGGGGGGGGGTGGCGGTGGCGGGAGCAGCAGCGTGGTGCAGGAGCAGCGGCGCACTATGGCTGCTCAACAGGTGAGCTGGCACATGCATGCCACACATAAATGGTGTCTTCAGTGCTGCCATGCATTTGCCATGGCCATTAGTGGGCGTTGCAATATGCATACATGTGTAATACTGTATACTCGTAGCAAAAGCATGGCAACCACTATCAGTACATGTCTGCATACACACAAAAATACCTGCTGTCCTGGGTAGGCGCAGGCCTTTGCTTTGGTCACCCCATTGCACGGGTCACCCAGGGTGACGGCCTCTACCGGCGGGGAGACCTAGTGTGTATCGCTCCTAGACGTGTTTTCATATTAAATGGTGTGTGCGTGGGTTTTGCGTGGCGCACAATGACACAAGTAAGCCCTGTTGGTAACTGTGCTCTGCACCATCCGTAGCCCCAAGGACACTGACAGGCGCGTGTAGGTGTGGGGGCTGTCTGGTGCTTGACCAGGTGGGCCAATCGCCCCATGGGCTTCGGCCTGGCATTGTGCTCCGGCCACAGCAGTATCTGGGCTTAGCAACCTTTCAGGTTTCTTTCACTATGATCGCCCACCATGTAAGTTGGCCCGTGTTTACTGATACTACGTAGTACAAGTGTACAAACATGTGTACACACACATGTATGTACATACATGGGAGCTGGGGGGTGGGATCAGGTCCCCTGGGACGTGGGGCTGTAATCCGTTAGAGTAGTGCTCTGGCAACATGCCACGCTTCCCTTAGAGTACTGAGCATTGCCAGCTTTTTCGCTACCTGTCTGATTTTCTCGCACCGTATGCAAAGGGCTTTCCGCGCCCTAAGCGGAGTTTAATAAAAGTACAAGGTGCATGTTCACAGCTTGCATTGCATGTGCACACCGGGTGTCCCAGTGGAAATGGTGGTGGTGGTAGTGGAAAGGGGGTCTATTCAATGGACGTCCGATGTTAACACCAGTGGCAATGACCCCTCAGTGCTTAAAACAGACAAGTCATTCGGGTTCTGAGTCCATGACTACAGTAACATGGTCAGAGAGTACGTCATGAGGCTCGACATGTTCCAATTGATGATGTTTATGGGGGGGGGAGGAGGAGGGGCTCCCACGCAGAACCGGAGGACCCCGGGCGACCAGGTCAGAGATGCTTGAGAAACGTGTGCACACATAATTTCCCGTTTCCCGCAAAAAAATAGGGACATTGATGTTCGATCAGAGCAGTCACATCACACAGCATCCGTGGTGCCTGTCCGCACCGTTGCTGCTGGCGACAGGCAGGGCCCCCTGGGGCAGGCAGCGGGCAGCAGCTGGCGTCACCACCCCTGCAGCACCTCTCCATCTTGGCGACCAGTTCTGCTGCTCGGAGTTCTTGCGACTTAATTTCACACCGGCACACCGGCACGACGACCTTCTCTGACGGCTTTCCATCAACCAGGCAAGCCCTGAAGGAGGGGGCAGCTCGCCATGGACGTTAAGCAAGAGGTAAGCCTTCCCCCTTCCGTCGCTGACATGTCTGCCCATGTGGTGCTCCTCCTGCTGCTGCCGTCTTCTGGCCGCCGCTGCTGCAACACCTAGGTGCAATTAGCAAGCCTTTAAGGCGAAAAACTGCTGCTGCGTGTGCCTGGCGGCCCCCACCCACGACACGCCCCCCCCCCCACCCTGGCGCGAGCCACCGGCGGCTCGCAAACCGCTCTCCGAGTTATTTACAGCCACTGCAGTGGGTGGCGGCGGTCTTGCCGAGCCGTGGTGTGGGGCGTGTCAAGCTCCCAGACCTCTGCTGGCAATCGGGATTTAGTTTTTTTGGATTGCGGTGCCTGACGCCCCTCCCCCCTTCTGCCTGCGCCCCCCACCCCCAGGAGCCGGCGCCGGGGCCTCGGGAACGGCAGCCTTCGCCGCGCCCGCACCTCCCAAGCCAAGCGGCCCGACACATGAAGTCGATGGGCGGCACCGGTCCCGGCAGCCGCACAAGCACCCCGCCACAGCAGCCGGCAACCACCCGCACCGTCCTTCGCAACGCGTGTGACTTCTGTCACAGCAAGCGCATCAAGTGCAAGTCGGTGGAGGGCAGCAAGTGCCAGCAGTGCACCCAGAGGGGGATCGAGTGCAAGTTCAGCGTCAAGGAGAAGACGGGGCCCAAGCCCCGCCCTCAAACCCAGGTCAAGCTGGCACCCGAGGTGCCGGTTGAGCCCGTCAAGCAGCCAGTGGTGCATCCCACTCTCCAGGTGGTGCGCCTTGACGAGCTCAACGGCATAGGCCGCGTGGCCACCATCCCCTACACCTCGCCCACCAAGTCCACTTCCTCCTCCGCGGCATCCGCGGGGCGGTCCCCTCCGCAGGAGCATCACCACCAGCCACGCGTCCCCGCGCCTCCCCCCCAGCACCACCATCAGGTGCCGCCGCCCCGCAGCCCTGCGCAGGCAGCGCCGGCGCCGCCCGCTCTGGCGCCCTCGGACGTGACGGCCAGCGCGGCCGCACTTGCCGCTCGCGTTGCACAGGAGTGGGGCTTCCTCAAGGCGTACCTCAGCAGCGCGGCGCGCCTGCTGCCCCTGTGCGACCCCAAGGAACTCCGTGCGTGCATGGCCGCACGGAAGGCGCTGCTGCTCGACCGGGCGGCCGCCGGCGCGGGCGCGGGAGCCGTGACATCCGTGCGCGGCGCAGGCGGCGGCAGCGTCGCTGACGCCGAACTGACGGCTGCGCTCGCGGTGGGCGCACTCATCTGCAACCAGCCCGCAGCCGGAGAGAGCTACCAGGCGGTGGCGCAGGGCATGCTGGCGGAGCTGGCGGGGACCGCCCCCGGGCCGCAGCCGGAGCTGTCTCCGGCGCTGTGCATGCTGGCCTTTTTCGGCCAGTACCAGGGCGACATGGCCATGCGAGAGCTGTTCCTGACGCAGGCGCTGCAGCACGCGTACGGCGGCGGCAGCGGCAGCGCGGGCGTGTCCCTGCACGTGCAGCTGTGCATGGAGCACCTGGACTACGCGCGCGCCACGGAGCCGTGGGCGCACTCCGCCGCCGCGCAGCGCGCCAGCGCCGCCAGCCTTCCCGCGCGCCTGTGGGCCCTTGGCATCGTTTCCGCGCTGCTGCGTGACCTGCCGACGCTCATGAACGCGGCGCGCGGCGGCGTGCTGGCGACGGCGTACGCCCTCCAGCTGGGGGAGTGTGCCGCGGCGGTGGAGCTGGAGGAGGGGAACGAGCTGCCGGCGCTCGTGTGCTGGGCGCTGCAGGCGCTGCTGATGACGCTGCTGGGGCGCGCGCCAGATGCGTGCGCGGCGCTCACGCGCATACCGCCGGCGCTCGACGCCAACCCCGCCATTGTGCGCGCCATGCCGCTGGCGTGGGACATGGCCATTCTCGCCGCGACGCTCGCCTTCATCCTCGGCTGCCAGGCCGAGTACACGGCGCTGCTGCGCGCCGTCGAGTGGGGCCTGGGGGTGACCGCCGCCACGCAGTGGGCGTGCCGCCTGCCCGCCATGGAGTGCCCCCTGGGGCTGTGGGTGGGGCACGCGTGCGCGGCGTCGCGCCAGCGCCCCATCAACGTCTGCAACATTGTGTCGGACGTTGCTGTGCGCACTAAGTGCGGGCGCGTGTGCTTCTACGCCGGGGGGGAGCTGGCGGCGGGCGGCGGCGGCAACGGCGGCGGCGCGGCCGCGGCGCCCGACCGCAAGTCCCCGCCCCTGTATCAGCCGGGCCCTCACGCGGCGGCCGCGGCGATTGCAATGGCGCACTTGCGGAACGCGGCGGTGGCGCCGCCGCCGCCGCAGCAGCAGGCGCGGCAGCAGCAGCAGCGCGGGAGGGAGAGGGAGGCGTCCCACTCGCCTCCCGGCGGCGGCAGCGGCAGCGACAGCAGCGAGGGCAGGCTCGGCAAGCTTGACAAGCTGGCCAGCGTCGCGAGCAGCTACCTGGTGCCCAGCACCTGCTCGTCCAAGCGTGCCAAGCTCATGCACGGCGGCGACGGCGAGCGAGAGCACCGCCACGACGCAGGCGGGTGGGAGCAGGAGCGGCACGAGCAGGAGACGGACCGCGTGCAAAACGGCGATGGCGGGCGCGTGTGGCCGACCAGCCCCGCGCACTGTGGGGCGCCGCTGGACCACCCTCTGAGGGCGCCCGCAGGCTTGAGGGGTGGCCCGTACCGCTCCATGGCGGGAGCGCTGGCGCCGCCGCCACCAGGAGAAGCGCCCGTGGCGGTGTCGGGCCGTGGCGATGCGCAGGCGATGGCGCCGCTGCGGCCGCCGGCGTATGCGCCCGGTGGGCAGGACGGGGCTGGCTCTGGCTCGCGGCAGCAGTCGCCGCACGCGCCGCTGGTGTCGCTGGCAGCGGCCGCACGTGCCGGTGGCGGCGGCGGCGGCGGGGAGAGGGGCGAGCGAGGCATGCACTTTGGAGGTGGAGGGCGCGGCGGGCGCGACTATGAGCAGCAGCAGGCCGCGCCAGGGTCCGTGAACCGCCACGTTCGCGGCGGCGAACGTGGTGAACGTGAGCAGTACCATGGCCGTGGCGGGGAGCGCGAACAGAACGGCCGCGGTCGTGGCGGCGAACTGGAGCATGAGCCCGCGGCGTGCGCGCGGTACCGGGAGTACTCGCTGAGTCCTGCTCAGCAGCACGGCGGGCGTGATGACGGGGACGGGCGTGAAGGGGCAGGGGAGGAGGACTGTGGCGCCAGCAGCAGCGGCGGCAGCGGCACGGGCGGAGGTGGTGGGGCCGCGAGCCGGGCCCCCGGGGATGGCGGCAGCCGAGCCGGCGGCATTGTGATGTGTCGGTGAGATGGTGCCGCACAGGTGGGAGTTGGTGGGTGCTATGTGTGTGTGGCGCGGCGGTGTGTGGGGGGAAGGAGGCCTCAACCAGTGCCACCAGTTGTGGTCCGCAGCAGCAGCGGCCACCCAGCAGGAGAGAGCTAGGCCGGTCCCCGTTGTGGCAGGATTTGCCTGCCTGATCCTAGTCCATCGCTCTCGTTTTTGCCATAGACTCTCTCACGCTGCTGTCCCTTTGAGTACCGCCACCCTGCGGAGTTGCGCTCCCCCAGCCCGCACACACCGCTGTCCACCACCCCCACGCACCACACGTGGCACCCTTTTCCCCACTCTTCTGCTGAGAGTGCTCCACAGAGACCATAAGACTGCATAGATACGCATCATGTCAGTATGTGTTTCATGGGTGTGTGATGTGTGTGTTAACACGTGGCGAAGGGCGCCTCGGAAGCTCCCCGGTTGGCCAACACGCGCATTTGTTGGCCTCCGCAAAATGGCGCGCTCGGTGCCTTCCCACAAGATCTCTGCTGGCTGATGGCGGCTACAGTAGCGCAGCTGGCGTTCAATGCAACATTCATGCAACCTTGTGTGTGTGGGCAAAGTGTGTCGGCCGGCCAGGCACGTGCTGGTATCGGTGGTGTGCTGCTGCTGCTTGGTGGCTACGGCGGTTGTTGTGTTGTTGCGCATGTGTCCGTGTATGAGCATGCGATGGTGCGCTGACAGTGTGGCTTGAGGGTCTGTGGATACCACTGCACACCATGCCGTGGCTTCCGCGCTTGCGGCATGCATCCATTCATACGTATTACATGGACATGGACTGTCAACTTGCAAACATGTGCATGCTTTGCCAAGCTTGGTGCAGCCATGCACACAGCCTGCTGTCATTGGCGTCCCCTGCTGCCCAGCGCTGCAACGACTGGTTGCACGCGCTCAGCTGGTGGAACAGCACCACAGTAGCCAGCACCAGGTGCCGCAGATTGTTCAGAGGTGCACAGTGTCTGACAAATGTCACGGTAATTGCACCAGCCAGCCTGGCTGTGGGTGCAGTCACTGCAGACTGCAGCAGGCTGAGCCATTCCTAGTATGCGCTCCTTCAAGGGTAGCTCTCTGTGTGGCGCCATCATGGTGGCAGACAACCTTTCCTGGCAGATGCAGGGCCGGCCTGACGGCCACTCAGGCCTAGGCCTTTGCTGCTCTTGTTCCTCTTGCACATGCTGTGAGTGTATGTCTATGCGGCGCCACGCATGGCCATTGCTACATGCCGGCATGCATGACTTGTAGTTGCACGCCTCGAAGTGCGCAAACTTACTAACATTTCGCTCAAGCATCGATAAGTCAGGGCACAAGCAAGACCACGATCATTAGCCATGAAGGGCTCCATAGGTGGTCGACCAATCAGCACCCCTCAAAGCGGTTTGTAACCTGCACTTATACTGGCAGCAGCTGCGGCACACGCGGGGCGGAAGCGGGCAGATGCGCTGGGGACGGCGGATCACTCCATCGCTGCTGGCCCTTGTGCTGCCTCATCTGGTACCAGTCGCTTGCGCTCGCCCAGGTGAGGCGCCTCGACAACGTGCCGGTCACGAGCACATCGCATGACGCGGCACGCGGCACCTAAAGCAGGAACATGCACATGAACAGCAACACAGAAGGAGTTGCCCAACACACGGGATCGCCAATCACCTTGGTCGCAGTGTACACAATGTCAACGTCATCGTGTGATGCGCCATGTGCCTGTCGCACATTCGTGATTGCGCACCATGAACAGTCTGAAGGCACTTGCTTGAAGCCTGAACAAAAGATCCTTTCGGCTCGCTCTCATGGCGTCGGTCGTGCCTGTGCCTGTGGTGTGCCGTGCGCAGCCCTCCACAGCCTCAAAATGACGGCCAGAGGGCAGGTGCTGGGACCTATCTGGTGCAAGAAAAAGATCCTCAACACCCCACCACCACCAGCCGCCGTCGCTGCTCCTGCCACCACCGAGGGTGACGCACCTTCCGACCAGCAGCCTGCAGCCGCGTCGTCGTCAGCAGTCGCCCAGGACCTCATGACCAGCATCAAAACCCTATACGCCAGCTGGCTCACCGACGACGGCAGCGGCGTGGACTACGCCGGCCTGGCCGCCTCCCCCGAGTACGCGGCCTTCAAACAGCGTGCTCAGCAGCTGGCGGGCGCGTCCGTGTCCGACCTCCCGCCCCCCGAGCGCAAGGCCTTCTTTCTCAACGTCTACAACGCCCTCGTCATACACGCCATGGTGGAGCTCGGCACGCCGCGCTGGCTGCTCGCGCGCCTGACCTTCTACGCCACCGCCGCCTACACCATCGGCGGCGAAACCTACGCCCTCAACGACATTGAGAACGGCCTGCTGCGCGGCAACCGCCCCTCCGCCGCCCCGCTAACCTCCCCCCCCCTCCCCCCGGGGGACCCCCGCCTCGCCCTCTGCCTGGAGCTAGACCCGCGCATCCACTTTGCGCTAAACTGTGGGGCCGCCAGCTGCCCCCCCATCCGCCACTACAGCGCTGACGCGTTGGACGCGCAGCTGGACCTTGCGACGCGCGCTTTTGTCAATGCGCAGGGCACGAGCGAGGGGGGGGACGCGCTGCTGCTGAGCCAGATTTTCAAGTGGTACGCGGGGGATTTTGGGGGAAGTGACGGGGAGGTGCTGGCGTGGGTGAGGACATACCTCACGCGGCCGGAAAAGGTGGCGGCGGCGGACAAGCAGCTCGCGTGCACGCCTGTGAAGCTCGTGTACGAGGCCTATGATTGGTCGCTCAACAGGAAGAAGTAGTGGGCATGGTGGGGTTTTTGAGTGGAGTGCGGGCAGCGTCCTGCTGAGCACTGCGTGCGGCGGAGTGGCTGGCGCGGATTACCAGGTGCTGCTGAGCACAGGTGCTGCTGAGCACAGGTGCTGCTGAGCACAGGAGCTGTGGGCTGGAGGTCAGGAGGCCGGAGGGAAAGGATGCACTGGTGTTGCTGCAGCCGCGGCGCTGAAGGTAACTGCCAGCCCTGGTGATGATGGCACAGCACGGGCGGCGCGCCAGAAGTGCAGCACCAGAGCTGCCCGTAGGCATGGTTGCACAGCGCGCGTGTGCTGCGTTACCCGGGTCAGACTGTGCTGCACATGGTACTGGCATAGCAGTTCCACAAGTTGCTGGCTGTGCCAATGCTGCAATTCCCACAGTCATGTCGCCGCTGGCTGTTGCTGCTGTGGCGGCGGCGTCGTTTTGTGACAACATTCGGTGGTGGTGCGGGTTCTTAGGCGGTCACCTCAGGTGAAACACAACAGCAGCTGGTGGGGGCAGGGCTGTGTTGCGGCCCGCTAGGTGCAGAGCCTAGGTGTGCCCCGCCCTTAGCCATGGTACAAGTACCACCTGGTGCAATACCCAGACGTGGCCGGCAGCCAGCACACTGATTACACAGGACAATGCAGGCATGCTGCACCTTGCAGCTGTTTGTTTTTTGCATGCAGCGGTGCAAAGCACAACACCACGCGGGTCAGCAACTTCATTGTTGCCAAGGTGGTGGCCCCGTGACAGCAGTCTGCCTGTCTAAACCTCTCCGACACCTGAAAAGGTGTCACCAAAACAGTGGATGCCCACTGCCTGCACGCGCACCACTGCTACAACAGACCTAACTACCACACAGTATGTACATCCCTTGTACAAGCTGCCTGCTGCCGCTGCCACTGAGCAACTGCGCTGCCCCGCACCACCAACCACACGGCTCTATCCGCCGCCAGCCACGTGAGAGCGCGGCTTCCGAGCAAGCATCACCTCCACACCCACACACCCGGACACGGTCATCAGCGGCCGCTGCGGCCGCACCCGCCAACACCGCGCGCTTGGGTGAACGTGCCCGCTGCAACCACCACATGTGCCGCTGCTGCTGCCAAAAAGCAGTCGGCGCAGTGTCCGGTGCCGCTGCCCCCACAACGCCAACACGCTTCAGCAGCGGCAAAGCACCTGTAAGCGGTCACCCACTGGCCACGCCACAGAGCAGCGGGCCTCGCCACGGCCAAG
Source organism: Ophiocytium majus (assembly GCA_032358315.1). Taxonomy (NCBI): domain Eukaryota; class Xanthophyceae; order Mischococcales; family Ophiocytiaceae; genus Ophiocytium; species Ophiocytium majus. The sequence continues at coordinate 23,637 of JAULBY010039221.1, read as the reverse complement.
CGCCGACGGAGGGCACTGCAGGGCGGGCGCGGCAGGCAGCGGCTAGTGCGCCGCATCGGGTGCCGGCGCTCGTCGCCGCCAGCGGTTGAAGCAGCGTGTCGACGGCAGCAAACCGGTCTATGGATAGCCCTGTCAGCACAGGCGGCTGTGGGCCACCAACCAAAGTGGTTCTATGGTCGCTTTGAAATGCTACAGGTAGCACTTGCCCTTCTCCGTCGACCCCGCTGCTGGCAGCCTCAGCGGCGGCGCGCTGCCCGGTGGCTGCCGCAAGGCAGTGGCGCGGCGCAAGGCCGCCTCGAGGTCTTGCGCGTCCAGGCTTGCCAGCACCGAGGGCTGGCGCGAGTAGAAAGCGCGCAGACCGGGCAGGGAGGCGCCCACCGTGTTGAAGCAGCGTAGGCGGCTACGCGCCCACGAACTCAGGTGCCTGCGGTTCGCCTCGCGCTGGTACCTGCAACAAAAAGTGCGGAGGGGAGGGGGGGGGGCGGGGGGGGGACTCAGTGGGTGCCTTGCAAATTTGCACCATGCTCCACGGGGTTGCAAGGCAAAGGGGTGGGGGTATGCAGCGCTGCCGTGCAATTGCATGTTTGAGCACCCAGCACACCTTGCTCGTGGCGCAGTGCACATGTGTGCAGTGCTTGTGAAGGATGCGATGCGCGCATAGCGCTGCCCTTTAGTGTCGGTGCTACACAGCAGCCCTAGCGAGCTGCCGTGGTAGCCTGCATGCCAGGCACAGAGGCTGCCAAGGTAGGTGGTCTGCAGCCGCCGTGTACACGTACCTGCAGTCAAGCAGGACGATGGCGCCGTGGTCCTTGCGATGCCTGATGCAGCGCCCAAAGGCCTGGTTCAGCGCCCTGAAGGCGCATTGCTCGTACCACTCGCGGCCGCTGAGCAGAGGGCGCATTCAGCAGAGCAGCAACGGCAATCAGATGGGTGAGTAGGTGTCGTGCGGCATTGTGAGGTAGGGACTCCAGGCGGCGGTATATCCTACGGCGGGCCGCCCTGCCCACGCAGACGGTCCGCACACCTTTGTCAACTCAGCCCAACAAAGGCACCACTGTTGGGCAAGCCAATCGGTAGTTTGCACCAGCACAGATGATGGTGGCAGTGAGTGGTGTGAGTCCACAGCTGGTGCAGCGCACAATGCCGTTGGGTGTGAACACATGCATGCGCCCACAACACCACGCCGCTGGCAATGCAAATGACATATTCGCATCCACATTCCATGTGGCACAGTGCGCCTGCAGCGCGAGCCCTCACCTGAGATGCTCCAGTGCCGGCTGTGCTTCGCCTTGCTGCCGCTGCTGCAGCAGGCGCTGGTGCTTGGCATTGATGGAGTCCTGGTAGCTCATTTTCTCGCGGCAGAGGGTGTCCAGGGCAGCGTGCGGCACTCCCACGCACAGCACCAGGCGGCACAGCCGGTCCGGGAAGTCTATGCCTTCGCTGACCTGGCATGCCGCGCCATGCCACGCCGCGCATGCCACGCCATGGCACGCCGTGCATGCCATGCCATGCCACGCCACGCATGCCATGCCATGCCACGCCACGCATGCCACGCCACGCCATGCCACGCCGCGCATGGCGTGGCCATGCCGCGCCACGCCATGCATGCCACGCCAGCCATGCCGGAAGGAGGCGCGCATGCAAACACACACAAGACACGTGTCAGATGCGTGCAACCGCCTTGGTGGCATCTGGCAAGCAGTGGGCAGAAATGGCGGCGGTAGCGCAGGCAGAGCCTGGTGCACCGGGGCACCAACATGAGGCATGTGGGCATGCCGTCATTTTGCAAGCTCGGCATAGCATGCGGCCACAAGCATGGAACGCCATGCAACATGGCAGACACATGCTGGGGCGCAAGGGCACCGACCTTGCCCCTGAATACGGCGAGCAGCAGTGCGTTGCCGTTGCTGTCAATGGCGGTGATGACGCGTTCGTGCACCAATTGGAACGCAGCGCCACTAGCGCCGCTGGGCTCACACTCCACCTGTAGTGGACAGCAGCGGGTGCACGTGCTCAGCAGCAGGTGCGGTGCTCAGCAGCAGGTAAGTGATGTGCTCAGCAGCGGGTGTGCGTGCTCAGTAGCAGGTGCACGTGCTGAGCCGCGGGTGCAGTGCTCAGCAACAGGTGCGGATCTCAGAGCAGGCGCAGTGCTCAGCAGGAGTGAAGTGCTCAGCAGCAGGTGTGGTGGTCAGCGACAGGTGCGCGGTGCTCAGCGGCGCGTGCAGCGCGCAGCAGGTGCATGCGCTGAGCAGCAGGTGCTCAGCAGCGGTGCAGTGCTCAGCAGCAGCAAATCCACCAGTTGTCACAAACGCCAAAGCAAGCATATGACTGGGCAGGCCACTCCGCAGCAGCGATGGCATGCATCCCCCGCACACACAGACCCGCAACAAGGACGTGGTGCTGCGGACACTGCCATGATGGAATGTCCGGCAGCTGGCGGCAGCGGCAATGCGGTGGTCTTCTGGCCAGTCCTGGGCCAGCACTACTACAGTAGTAGCGCCGCCGGTCACATGCAGTGTGGATCAGGTGGCGCCAGTGCGCGCTGACGCGCCAATGCACAGGTTGAAGTTGTGCACAGCCACCAAGTTGCAGTTAGGGGTGTGTACCGAAGTGCGAACGGGGGGAGGGCTCTCACCATTGTCCTGGCCTGTAGCTGCTGCCACACGCCTGTGATCTTCCAGTGCTGCACCATTGCAGCCAGCAGCCAGTAGCTGGGGAAGAAGCACAGCAGGCCTGCACGCAAGAGAGACAGGGGGGCATACAACAACATGTGTGACAAAGCGCGCGCGGCTGTTGGCATGCTGGTGGCTGTTGGTGTGAATCTCCAGCCTCGCCGGCGGGCACATGGCGTCAAGCGCACCTCTGCTTTCTCACATGCGCTTCAGTCTGTTACCAATAGAACTACTTTGTACTACACTACAGTAGTAGTACATGCTCCGGTATACCTAAGAAGTTACCTTTATACTGTACCTGACACATGAAATATTATTCAAGTACACACATGCATACAACACGCAAGCATGCTACGCGCACTCGAGGCAACCACACAGGACCACACATCGATGCATACCTCAACACCCATCCCTACACGCTTCACACACCACAACTGTGCAGCAGCACGCACACAACAACCAACAACCCCCCACACATGCTCCTCCCCACCTCCATCCACCTCTGCGCAGTACCGCAGCAGCGCCGCTCCCACCGCATCCCTATACTCATCCCTCCTCTGCATGGCGGCATTACCCAGCAGCTCCAGCCTCCCCCCCCCACCACCACCCCCCATTGCCCCTTGGTCCCAGGCCCCCACAGCCCCCACCCAGCACTGCTGCGCGGTGTCGACCACGTGCTTGGCCTCCAGCTGGATGGGGAAGGGGGTGCCGAGCTCGCCGCTGAAGGCGTTGAGAGGGCATAGAGTGCCGGAGGCGAGAACCACGCAGCGGGAGCGCCGGGCAATGTCTTTGAAGGCTACCGCGCCGCTGAGGCACCACAGGTGGGCCCATATCTCGTGGGTGCGTTGGCCCGGGGGGGCTGTGCGGCGCACACAGAGCCTGGGAAGGGGGGGGTACCCAGGGGGGAGGGGGGGAGTTGAAGTAGGTGGCAGGGGTTGAAGTTGCGGTGAGGGGGAGTGTGCACCAAGCGCAGCAATGCGTATGGCAGGGAGGTGTGTTACGGGGTGCGTCGGGGCACAAGAAACGGCTAGACATCAGCCCCTGACGCTCACGGCAGGCGCTGCTGCATAGGCACAGGCCTGCTGAGCAGCATGCTAACTAACATGGTATGCCGCAGCATGCGCTGAGCAGCAGAAACTCCAGCAGCGCGCCGCGCTCCGCACACTTCAGCCACACCTGTAGTGTTCGGCATTGGTGGCGTCCGTCGACCCATTGTCGCGCGTCCCCGCCCCCAGCACAAACCTACCCACCACCAGCAGCCTGCTGAGCAAAGACAGGGTGGTTGAGCGCAGCAGAAAGTCGCTCAGCTTGCGCACACGCTCCCTCCTTCTCCGCCCGCCCCCTCGCCCGCCGGCGCCGGCGTCGCCGCCGCCACCAGCTGCAGCTGAGTCAGCGCCGCCGCCGCCGTCTTGCAGAGGCACCAGAGAGTCGCCACCATGATCGATGCTGTAGTCAGCATCATCGCTGTCGCTGCTGTCACCGCGGCTGACTATGGCGGGGCCGCGGCGCTTGCGAGGGGTGAGGCGGGGGGGGCGGGGCGGCGATGCCGCGGCGTCGGCGGTGTCCGCAGGCGCTGCGTTGTTGCCTGCGCTGTCGCCACGTCTCCTGGTGTCTCCACCTCCTGTGGTTGGAAGGAGAGGGTGTGCACGAGGAGAGTTGGCTTGGGGTGGCATGCAGACATGTGGGTTTTGGTGGCTGGTGAGATGGCCATCATTCATGCAGGGTATTTGGTGACATGTGCCAGGAGGCAGAAAGGCAACCGCCAGACACACACCATCACCACCATTGGTGAGCTCATTGGATAGCATTTGATCATGTGTACCCCAACAAAATCCACATCGTATGACCACGACCCTTATTTGCGAGCAGGCTCATGCGCCCTGACAAATGACACCATACACGCCCGCAACTCACGCACGCCACAGTCTCCGCCATACACAGCCACGCCACAGCACCACAACCCCACAACTGCTGCGCCCCTCCTCCCCCCCGCGCCCAAGACAAACAATCTCCCTCACCTGCTTGCGCGTCGCCGCCACGCTCGTCGGCCGCCACGGAAGCAGCGCCCTCCACCTTCCGAAGGATGCTGTCAAGGTCCGCCTCCAGCCCCCACAGGCGGTCACCTGTCATTAGTATGCAATAGGGTGGCACAAAAATGTATGCGGGCGTTAGTTCCTTGTCATAACACGTGCAATGTCATAACACTTACTGTGCTGGGGCCACTCACCACGTGAGAGCACCAGACACTACCCACACACGCCTGCGCCAACCTGTTCTTATCACTATGTTTTTCAAAATATAGCCATATACTTCGAAGTAAGCCGAATATACGTTCTGTATGGCTGGCTCATATACGTTTTCGCGCAACCCTACCTGTCATGAACGCGTGCTGAGTCAGGACGTCTACCGCCCTTTCGCCCCCAAAGGTTCGTTCCGCCTCTGTGCGCAGGTCTGGCGTGGTGCGGCGCAGCAGGTCGGACACATCACCGTCAAGCCACCTGCGCAGGCCTGGTGGACACAATCAACAGCAATGGCAGGGGCGGCATTGGCAGCAGCAGATGGTAGTGGGATCGGGAGCGGCAGCAGCAGTGGCAGCAACAGCAGCAGCAGCGGGAGTGGCGGATGCGTTAGCGGCGGCAGCAGCAGCGGCAGCGGTGGCAGCAGCGGCAGGGGCAGCGGCGGCAGCAGCGGCAGTGGCAGCGGCAGCAACAGAGGCAACACGGCGGTGCATGGTGGTACACATGGTAGAGCACAGGTAGGTATAGTGGCACTGGTACAGCAGCACCAGTGGCTGGAGGCACACGGCTGCCGCCAATTTTGTCACAGCATGCAAACATTGCAGGAACGTGCGCGCAACAAATAACTTATGTACGCTGAAAAACATACGAACACCAATACTCATGCCAGGAAAGCGCCACGGCGCACCCCCCCCGCCCCCCCTGCCAGCGGACACACCAGCACCTATAGTGTCCAATGCCGGAGCAGTGAGCGCTGCCACCCTACCCAATCACACCAGCGCACGCGGCACCACCCACCCTCCACCGGCCCAATGAGGCTCCTGCACGCGCGCTGTATAGCCGCGGCGGCGTCACCATCCAGAGGGTCCTCTGGCAGCCTCTTCAGGCGAAGCACGCGGCGCATGTCTTGCTCAGCAGCAAAGAGGACGCTGCGCGACACCTCCAGCGTAGCGGCCTCGCGGCAGAAGGAGGCAATGTTGTGCGCCTCTGGGGGTGCGGGCGGGTGGAGGAGACAGTGTCAGAGTCGTTGCTCACAGCTGATGTCAAGAATACAGTCAGAACAACTGCAGCAGCTACATCGCCCGGCTCTGGAGCTGGCAGGCTCGGTCTGCTGAGCAGCAGCAGAGCGCCAGCGGAGTCACGCCGGCGGCAGCGTGAGGGGGTGAGAGAAGTGAGAGGTCGGTGCCGGCCACAGAAGATGAATGAGGGTTGGAGATGCAGGGTGCGAGAGGAGGTGCCGCCCAGCAGCAGCGAGCACACCGGCATATGTATAGTCAACGGGTGCCGGGTCTTGCCAAGTGCGGGTTTTTGTGGCTCGCTTGTTCCTTGTCTCAGGGCACGCACACTGCATGCCTGCGGTGATTGCCTCACTGCAGGGGGAGTAACTGCCACCTCGGTTGGGTACAATATGGTGCGGGCACAGCTAAGTGCAGCTGCAACAAGACTGGCCAGTGGGGTTCGGTGCACTCGTGCACAGTGCCATGCATGCCTCACAAGCAGTGGTAAGAGAAGCGCCCAAATCAGCACAACGATGGAAGGCCTGCTGCCAACAAGCATTCGCTCACGACTGAAACCAGACACATACCACATGTGATTTTGACACAGGACAGCACAAAGCACCTCAAACTCACCGTCAAAAATGATGACAGCGTTGTCCATGCCAACACCCATGGCCTTGCGGATGGCAGGGTCGATGATGTAGTTGTAGGGGCACAGGCACAGCGTGGCCCCCTTCAGAGCCTCCTTTGCCGCATAGTACGGGCAGCCACCTGTCTCCTTGCCGCAGACTTTCTGTGGCGTCGCATGCAGCAGCGCGGTGAACCAGTGGTGAGGCACAAGTGCAGTGGCGGCCGTGGCAGTGCTGACTGGCAGCTGCATACCGAAGGTGACATGCGGCATGGGGCCGCGCGGCAGAACATGAAAAGGCCGTCATGAACATGTTTGCCATGAGAGTTGAGAGACGGAAACTTGCATGCGCTTGCTGGGCCACCAGCCTGACATCTGTGCATCGCCTCTGTAACCTGTGCCATCTGCACTAGCAGCGAGATGTGGCAATCATGCTGTGCAGTGGCTCTAAACACTGATTGCAGTGTGGCATTGCCAGCCAGTAGTTGCCTGCAGCAAACATGCACAGGCGTTCAATTCAGTCAACAGTGCAATCAGCAACAATAGGAGCTGTACTCATCAATGATGTTCAGCCTCAGCAGCAGCGGTGCTCAGCAGTGTCAGTGCTCAGCAGCAGTGGTGCTCAGCAACAGTTGTAATCAGCAACGTGCTCAGCAGCAGTAGCAGTGCTCAGCAGTGTCAGTGCTCAGCAGCGGCACTGCTCCACGGCAGCGGCGGTGCGCATCAGCGGTGCTCAGCAGCACCCTTGCTCGGCAGCATCCCTGCTCAGCAGCACTCACACTGTCCTCCAAGTCCCACACGCGCGGCAGCCTCTCCGCGAGGAGCTCCGCCTTGGAGCGCCGCTTGCAGTCCAGCGTGTCGCGCGCCACCTTGCACGCCGCCGTCACATCCTCTTGCTGCCACGCACCATCATGTATGCACGTGTGCTTGCGAGCAGCCAGCAACGCCATCTTGAACCCGCTAGCAGCCACCACGCCACTGGCCGCCGCCGCCGCCGCCGCTGCTGAGTGGCAGTCGGGGGTTGACCGGGCACTGCCCCCCTCAAGGGGGCTGCCATACTGGAAGGCGGAACCGCCCAGCTGCTTGGCGGCGGCGGCGGCGGTGCCGAAAGCGGCGGCACCGGCAGCAGGGCGTGGTGGTGTGGTGGCTGCGGTGGCTGTGGGGGGTGGGGCGGTGGCGCCGGTGGCGGCCATGTGCTGTACCGTGGTGAGGTCCAGCAGGGGCTCGCAGAGGCGCAGCTGTGTCACCACCTGTGTCAGCTGCGCGGACAAGCACAGTGTCACAGTGGCACCAGGTGTTGTGCTCAGCAGATGAAACGCGTGGCGGTGAGAAGGAAGGAGGCGACACTGACGCTAAGCGTGGATGCAGCGTGGCTACATGGGATGCCTGGCTGCGAAAAGCTGCCGCTGCCGATGCCTGAAGTTTTGAGTGGACCGGGTGTGGGCAAGCCATGACTAATGCACGCGCACATGCCGCACAATGCCATGCCAACCAGCAAGCATAAATGCCAGTGACACAACAGAGCTGCGGCAATTTGCTTGCGCAGTGCCAAAACTGCAGCGCCATACACTAGTACCAAGCGCCAACAGCCTCCCCCCTGGTGCTGGCATGTGTACTTCAAGTGTATTACTTGAAGTACTCTGGTGGCCCGGCTAAAAGCGACTGCCACTACGCATGCATGTCCTCCGCCCCCCCATACTCTCACCTGGCTGTGAGTGCGTGTGCAGTAGAACACGCGTGACGGCGCCCGCACCTGCCGCACCTCCCCACCCGCCACCGCCTCCCCATCACTGTCACCCTCCTCTCCGCGCTGCTCCACCGCTGTCGCAACGCCGCCACCACCACAGCCGCCACTGTCGGCGCTGCCGGCGCTGCAGCAGCGCACAGGATGCGGTGGCGCGTGCCCGCCAGCCACCGCGCGCAGCGCTTGCGTCGCTGCCGCGGCAGCCGCCACCGCTCTGTTTGCAGCCTTGGTTGCGGTGGCCGCCGCCGCCGTCGCCGCCGCAGCAGCAGAAAAAACCGCCGCCTGCAGCGGTGTCGCCGGCGGACGGACTTCAACATTGCCAACTTCAACTTTGCCAACTTCAATTTTGTCCTCCTCGTACTGCAGCGTGACCGGCTGCAGGGCCATGGCGGGCGCGCGCCGTGCCAGCTGCTGAGCAGCAGAGGCAGGAGTGCTCAGCGGAGTGTCTGCTGCCGGCGGTGACGCACCCTGATAGCTCCCGTGAAAGGCGAGTACAGCGCATATAATCGCCAGCGTTTTCCCGGTGCCAGTGGGGGACTCCAGTAGCGCATGTTGGCGGTCACGCATTGCCCGCAGCAGGCTTGCCATGACAGACCTTTGGGCGCCAAAGGGTGTGCGCCCGGGAGGGAACGCCACTGGGAACCCTGCGGAGGGATGGTGCGGCAGCAGTACGTGCGTGCATGTTAGGCGTTTGTATCAACAATGGGTGTTGTGGTGACCGCGCTAGTTCGCAAGCGCAGCCACAACTCATCAAAGCACTGACCTGCGATGGTACCCCTCCACGGTTCGACGTTGCCGCCGGCGGGTGCGGCAGACGCGCCTGCCTTGCGCGGCGAAGCAGGTGCTGGTGACGGCCGTGGTGGCGGTAGCTCTGGCGCTGGCGCTGCTGGTGGAAGGGCGATATTGGCGTGCAGTTCTGGAGAGGGTGCAGCGGCACACGGCAGCACCTGCCGCCCGCCTTGTGAAGGCGGGGTGGGCAGCAGTGGGGGTGTGTCCTCTTCCATTGGGTCTACTGCCGGTGCTGCTTCTGGCAATGGGTCTACCACCGGTGCAGCTGCCGAAGCTGCTGCGGGCGCGCTTGCTGCCCCAACAGGTGCTGCTGGTGGCGGTGATGATGGTGATCGGTGTGGCGGGGATGGTGGCGTCGCCATGGAGACGGGACTTGAGTGGGAGTCGGCGGGCACCTGCTCTGGAGCAGCAGCCGCAGCAGCAGCAGTGAATGCTGCTGCTGGTATTGCACCTAAGGAGGCATCAGGTGCTGCAGGCTGCTGTTGCTGCAGCAGCTGCTGCTGTTGTTGCTGCTGCTGCTGCTGCTGCTCGAAGGCGCCGTCACTTCCGTCATCGCTGCCTGCATCGCTGATGTAGAAAGCGTCCGCGAACTCGCTGCCGTCGCTGTCGTTCATGGCCCAGCACACCAGAGAACTGCGTGCACAGGTTGCAAGCGCCTTCAGCTGCTGCGGGCGGCCGCGCTAATGCTTTCTACACAACACTCCGTGCTGACAGAAGACTGCATTGGCCAAGCGAGCACTACGCTGCAGCCCCCCTGCACAGGCCTACCGCAACGCTGCCGCAGCCCCTCCCTTAAAAGGCCTTCCCTTTTGTTTCCCGCCAAAAAAAAGGGGCTTGAAAGACTCGAGTTCGGAGCCGAACACCTGGGTAAACCCGAATTGCCACGCACGACGTCAATGCATTAATGACTGACTGAGCAGCGGCATCACAGAGCATTCACTCCTACAACCCAGCAACAGCAGTGCGTGTCACACCACCACGTACACTATGAGAGTCTCCGCTGTCTGCCTTGCAGCTCTGGCCTGCGGAGGTGTGTCTGGGTTCATGATGACGGCAGCACCCAAGCCTTCCTCAACAGCAACCGTAGTGTCGCGTAGGCAGTTCGCGGCCGCGGCGGTGGCGGGCGTGGCGGCGGCTGCGCCCGCGCTGGCGTGGGCTGCTGACTCGAAGGCTCCCAGGAGCCCCAAGGTCTACGAGACCGACAACGGGTGAGCCCAAGACACGACGCAAACGCGCAGGTGCACACGCTGCAGGTTGGACCAGTACGCAGCGGTTCCTGCTTGAAGCTGTGCAGAAGAGCCTTGGCGTTGTTGGCATCGCAGTGGACCAGCGATTGGGCGGTGTGCTGCACTGCGTGGTGCTACTGGTGTAATTGTATCGCCTACATGATGCAGGTGGCCGCTCGCGGCGGTGGTCACCGCGGCCGAGGCAGCGTACCAGAATCTTTTGACGCAGGTGGCTAGCAACGGCAGCAGTGCGGCTGCATTCGCTAGCAGCAACGGCAGCTTTTGCACCATGCAGCCGCACACCACGTTGTTAGCTCAATGTTTGGCTGCGATCGCTGCTGCTGGTGGTGGTCCCCTTCTTGCCCTTGCTGCTTTGTGCGTTACCTGCGGCAGCAGCAGGCGTCGTGCCAGCAGTTGCATTCCGTAGTAAAAAGCACACATGCGACGTCTCTCTGTCTGTGACTCTGTTGGCTTTTGTGCGCACATCCACCATTAGTCTGGTGCACATGATGATCGATCACACCAAGTACACGGTGCTGCTCTGGGGGGAAGTCTGGGTTTACAAAAACAAATTTGCCACCTGTGTCCCCGCTTCTAACTACTCCAACAACCTAAAGGCCTTTCTCGAACCCCATAACCTCACCATGTGTCACATTTGCACCGCTGCATGTGCACATTTGCTCGTGTTTGCAGGGTCCTGTACATCATCAAGGAGGAGGGCAAGGGGGCAGGGCCTCGGGAGGGAGACCTTGTGGCAATCAAGTACATTGGCTACCTCAACAATGGAAAGGCATTCGACATCAACGATGGCAGCGTTCCGGGGCGCAAGCCTGTGGTGTTCAAGCTGGGCGCAAAACAGGTGCGTGCACACAAGCTGTGGTCATGAACAGCAGCAAACACTTGGTGATCGTGCAGGCTGCAACTTGCAAGTATTTGTACGCACAAGCAGGGGGTTTGAAGTGTAGGTTTTCCCACAGATCAATAAAATCTTCTGAAGGATTCGTTGGCACCTTGCGTAGATGCGCATTGGTGCGGCCCCCGTGCACACCTATGACGATGAATTTCTGCACGCAGGATAATAACCGCACAGTAGTTGACTAATACAAAGTATACCTTCATGTACATAATTCATACATATATATGTAATATGTACATAATACAAAAATGTACATTGCACACATATCTGTACCAACTGGCACCAGTCTCAAGGTGCTGGTTGACTACGGCACCAGTGCAATGCCACAGCAGTATAATGCCCACACCAGCGTCGGCTGCTGGTGCGCCGCCACGGTGGTGCAACTGGCTATGAACCTGCTGCTGGCGGTAGCGTGTATACTCACGGGTGGTAGCAGGTGCCAGAGAGTACCGTAGCATGTGTGACTTGTGTAGGGTGCAACACTGCCGATGCACAGACGTGCACGCACCAGAATTTTTATAGTGCAGTTGTTGCGTAGCAAGAGTTCACGGGGTGCTGGACACAATGCTGCGTGGACGGCCCACAACAAGGAAGTTTTCCCCCCATGTGTATGCAAGTGGCGCATCAGTAGTAGAGGCTCATAATGTATGCCCACAATGCTCAACAAACTGGGACATTGGCCGCAGCAGTGGCACCTGCACGAATCTTCTGCAAGTTCGTGTACACATGTTACACGTACAGCACCAGCACTAAACATAATGTTTATAACATTGGAGAACTGTAGTCGTTTTAACAAGCCCCACTTGCGCCGCGGAAAGCCCTGTGTGCCTAATGTGCGCAAATCAGAAACGACATGATCAGGCATGCTACCCTCGCCTGCTGTCCAGCCAAGTCCACATCACAACGCTGAGCACTGCATATATGCACTCACAAGTAAGCCCAACATAGTACTTCAGAAGTACTGCATACTTCAGTATAAGTACAAGTTATATCTACATGATACTTATACTGAAGGACTGCATACTTCAGTACAAATATAAGTTATATCTACATAATACCTCTGAAGTACTGCATACTGCATACTTCAGTATAAGTAAAAGTTATATGTACATAATACTTGTACTGAAATTACTGCATACTTCAGTATACGTACAAGTTATATCTAATACAATTCAGAAGCACACTGCTACCAAGGAGGACCTGCCCTGCCCCTGGCAGGTGGAGCCCTAGCCCGCCGGCGGCTCAGGCCTACCTGCTAGCAGCACTTCCTGCTGTTGCTTGCATATGCTAAGTCGTTAGCATGTCTAACAATTTAGCCATCATTGTTGTGTCATTTTCAATATGGGACTGTGCATTACCATCGCTTCATGCTGGCTTGCAACACCTGGGCCCTTGCACGCCCACAGGTACAACTAAATACAACTGTGTACTAGCAATAGCCATATCACACGACTCCCGCGCTGTGGCACCTGGCCTGGCACGACACGCTGGCAGCACACATGGCACCTCTGCCAACAACTTCAACATGACTTCAACTTCAACATGACAGCAACTTCAGCATTACTGAAACTTCAACATGACAGCAACTTCAACTTCAGCCACTTTTTGCTCTCTCCCCTGCAGGTGATCCCTGGCTTTGAGGAGATTGTGCGCTACATGCGGCCGGGCGCGACCTACAACATCGTGGTGCCGTCCAAGCTGGGCTACGGCGACAAGGGCGTGTGCGTGGGCGACGGAGAGTGCCTCATACCGCCCAACGAGACCCTCAAGTACACGCTCACGCTCGACCGCGTGGCAGTTTCGCCCCTGCCGTAACTGCCAAATGTACAAGTGCAAGTGGCTGGCTGAAGCTACAGTCGCTCGGGGGCTGGGTGGCTGCAAGGTGGTGACAGCACGAGGGTGGCGACTGGGTCTGGGAGGTTTAGAGCAGTGCTGTCGCAGTGGTGACAGGGGGTGTTTGTGGTGGTGGTGAGGGTGGGTGGGTGGGGATGGAAGCAGCACACTTGGCGGCAGCAGGCTGCTGCGCACTGCTTTGGTCACCAGGTTTGGCGGCTCACAGGATGCGTCGTGCAGCGTGAGGAGGCATAGAGGCGTTCTGGGCACCTGGGAAGGCCGCAGCTTGAGGTGAAACAAAACGTGTTGGAGCATTGACTAGCACATGAGTAGACTTACCCACTGACATAGGTGTGTGGGTACTGGCGGTTGCAAGAGCAGCACCTTCTTGTTTAGCTAATACAATCCTCACAACCCGCCGGTCGTGTGTGCTTTTTCTCCAGCTGCTGGACTCTGTTGGGGGCTGTGGCACTTGGCCAGGTGCTCTTGTTGAATATGAAGCCTCATATACAGCAGCAGCACCCCCCATGCACTTCCTCCCGACTCGTTGATGGGTCCGTCCCTGAAACCACACCAAACCGGGTCCCTGGTCTTGCATGAAACCACACCTGCCTTCAGTGCTCAGCATCATCACTGCCTCGGTCAGCCAGCCACCTGTTACTTTGCTGTGAGGGTGCTTGTATGCCAGCGCTGCCATGCCAAAGTTTGGCCACAAGCTCAAGCAAACTAAACAGCAGGCGTAGGTGATGCGAGCTACAGCAGAAGACAGCGCCTCTTTCTGCATGCACTGCCTCGTGTATTGCATGCAATCACCACACCTTGCTACTATAGTGTCAGGTGCCACCTGTCACCTCAAAGTAATCTCCCCCTGCCACCTCAAACACAAGAGGCGCACGCCAGATGCACACACAACTTCTCATCTGTATCCAACGTCAGCACGTGTGTATTACAGAATGAAACATGGGGCATCAGCTGGCGTCGATGCCCCCGCCGTCCTCGCCATCCGCATCCAACGCCTGCCCCTGCACCTCGTCCATAGCCAACCAGTCGCCCTTGAAGTCCATCTTCCACAGGACAACAGTCGCATTGTCGCTGCTGGTGGCCAGGACCGTTCCCGTAACGTTCCACTCCACGCGCCACACGTGGCCCACCTCAGTCTTTTCGGTTACGGAGTAACCGCCCACGCCTGCTGAGGCGTCCGTGGAAATTGTTCCGCCCGCGCGCCGCAGCCTGGCCGTGTGGCGCAAACCAGATGAGACATAAAGTGTTAGACCCCCCCCCTAAGTGTGTTCTGATTGGGCGGACAGGGTGTGCCAGCTGTCGCCGGAACTGGTTCGCTGCAGCTGAGTGCTTTTTTTTTTAATGGTTGTAACAGCACCACGCGTACTCAGAGTTTGGAGACCGCGCAGAAGTAGGTCAGTTACCATGCACACGAGCACTTTCAAAGTGAAATGTGTGTGACAACTGTTTAATGGTCAAGTCTGTCGGACCCGGCCACTGCCTGATGCGGCCAACCGCTGCGTACTTCACAAGTAGATTATCAGCCCGGAGACGCGGAATCATGTGTGCACTGGCACACTCTTGTGGTTAAACTGCCCAGCTACTGCGGATGTTCATACGGGGCCACCCATGGCCAATTCACTGGGGTGCGTTCGCCGACACGCTGGGTTTTCAGCCCGCCCACAAGTGCACACACAAACCTCCAAGTACAGAATACACATGACAGCCCAATCGAGCGAGGGCGGCGCAGCCGCCGGCAGCAGGCGGAGGGCGTTGTTGAAGTTCAGCAGCACTGTTGAAGCTTTGCAGCACTGTTGAACTTTAGCAGCGATGCTGTTGAAGTTTCCTGACCTGTGGAACCTGAGCGTCCTGTCCGCTCCACAGGAGGCAATGAGGTGGTAGGAGCGGCCCACGTTGGGAGCCCAGTCCACGTCGCTGACACACTCGCCATGGTGCCCCTCCAGCTCCGCGGCATGCACCCACATTCGCACCACGTCATCGTAGCGCCACACCTGCAGTGCTCAGTCAGAGGCGGGGCACACAGCGGCGCGCCGTCACAACAGGGGCCGCTGAACTCTTGGGCCGTAAAAGCACGCAATGCACCCAAGATAGTACCTGATATAAATGCAAAGCCTTGAACGTTAGACCTGCCGTGGAAGTCATCCGGGCAGCTTAGTTTTTTAGCGCATCGGTTGGCTACTGTGCCAAGGGACGTCAGGGGCAGGCTTCAGGCTGGAACTGCTGAGCGTCGATGGGCCCCATTGGCAAAGTGCTGAACGGTCATGTGGTAGAGCATAAATAGTTCAGAAGCATGTATGCACTGTGTGACAACGGCCGCTCTGGGGCAGTGGCCACCACCGCTTGTATTTATTTTTCCAGGGGGCCTGCTGTGGTGCCGTGTAGCCATGATCGTGGGAGTCTGGAGCCCCACCCGTCATCTATGGGGAGGGAGAGGGCTGTGCGCTCTACTGCTACTGCTAGTAGGAGTGTGACCATGTCAGCAGCAGCCACCGAATGTGGTATAGCTGAGGGAGGCCAGCATGAGCGGTTATGACTCACAACTTATGAGTGGGTGCGCTGCCCACACTGTCCGGGGCGCGTGTGACACGGTGTACTTAGAACATGCATGGCGGGACCAAACACCACCGCCAACACCACAACACACCTGCAACTGCCCCTTGTCAGTGCCCACGGCCAGCATGGGCTGGTCGAAGTGGCTGCGGTTCCAGCACAGGCAGGTGACACCCGCGCCGGCGCCACCTGCACCAGGCGCCCCCACCTCGAACACCTGGGGGGTGGGGGCGGCGGGGGGGGGGGGCAGCAGGCGCAGCGGATGGCAGGGCACATGACACTCATGACAGTATGCAGTGTATTGGTCTGCAGTGGCGGGTGTGCGAGAACCCAGGTGATGCATGTGGCATGGATTTCCAAGCAGCAGTGAAATGGTCATCCCGTGGATGTGTATATTTGAGATGAAGAGCCCAGTTGCACTGTCAACACCAGCAAGTGTGGGAAGCAGGGAGACCTGAGCGGCCGTCAGCTAGGACCCGACCTGCCTGGGCGGGGTAATCCGAAAGTTCCCAGTGTTTACATGCACCAGCAAGCATCTGCAGTGAGCACAATTAAGTGGTGTACGGGCACGTGCATTGCGGGTGCAAGTGCAACACCGTCACGAGCGCACCCCAGGCCGGAGGCGACGGGGCGGCACTCTGCTCTGCTGCGGTCACCAGTTGGCGCCTTGCAGGGTGCACGTTGGGGAAACAGCAGCGCACACATGAGCACGTCCCGTGGTCAAGGGAGTGGGTGACAAGCCAAGCGCACCTCTTGCAGCGGCCAGTGGTTGAGGTTCATTATGTCGATGGCTTCGTACACGCGCACGTTGCCGTCGGCGCTGGCGGTGGCCAGCTTCAGACCCAGATGCCGTGGTGCGAAGTCCAGGTCGGTTACCTGCGCCATACAGGTATACATAGTGCAAGATACTATGTAGTAGTACATGATATGCCCTGACCCATTGCTACATTCTTTACACACTATAGAAGTTGATACAGGGTTCATGTGGTACAGAACAAGTGCACGTGGTGGCAGGGAGGGCTGCATGGAGGCACACGCAAGCTGCGCCCCGTGCAACATTTGGTCACTGCACTGGTGTACATGGTACTGCGGGGACAGAGGCGTAACGCACGGCATGCACCATACATGTACATGTATATCGTTATGCGCGGCATGTACACCTATGCATATACTTCAAGGTAGTATATGCTGCAGTATTCGTAGTGCATCTACCTCTAGAAATAGGCCCACTGACAGAGGTTATACACCATAAGCTGGCACCACACAGCTTGGCACACATTCTGCCCACCGCCATACACGTGCTGTGGGACTCCATCAGCTGTCTTTGTGCATGCGCCAGCACTGCCCAACACAGCATATGCATGCCAGGTGCTTGGTCTGTGGCACATGTACCTTGCCAACAAATGTATGACTACTATCTATCCACTTCCAGCTAGTTGAAGCACGTTACCTCTAGTTGAAGTTGAAGTTGTGCAAAGTTCAGCGCACCTGTTTGCGGCTGTCCGCCAGCTGTGCCTTGGGATACCATGTGGTCTTGTTTTGCACCGTCGCAGAGTCATCCGAGTACAGGCGCATGCCCTCCTGCTCCTCCTGCATTTCAAAAGGCATTTACGGCAGTTACAAGAATTACTTGATGCTGTTACCAACATCCGTAGCAATGGAAAAAACACGCCTCTTTAGGACACGGTCACACTAAAATACTGCTGTGCATCTGCGCACCCGTGCAGCACCCATGGGTGTGGGTCTGCTTTTAGTCTGCGCAGCCGCCTAGCACTGTTGCTGGGCCGTTGTGAGATACTAGCGCCGGCAAGAAGCAAGACACAAAAATCTGCGCTGGCGTGAGCTTCATGCAGGTTCAACCAACATGCTGTGTGCACGTTGCACTACTGCACATCCCTTCCACCATGTACAGAGTTCCCCGCCTGGATAAGCGCCGGCTGCAGTGCAAGCTCGGCGTTCCCCCCTCTGCAAAGCGGTTAGGCTGCGCAAGAAAGCATTAACTGGCTTACGCAATAAGCTGCGCACACTGTAGCCCACACACTGTGCTGTACTTGATGCAGTCTGTTACCGCAATGCTGGTGCTGTTCATTTAAAGTCCCTCTCCGTAGCTTGGCAGGTAGTACTACTGCAGTACTATAGCCACAGAGGCTTACTGGGAGGAACATCACGAGGCCCGTATCATGCATGGCACAGAGAAGCCCTGTCACAACCCAAGAGCGAAGGTCTGCAATCATCACAGCTGGCGCCTGTCAACAGTCTTGTCGTGCAGCAGTGCAACATGGCGCGACTATGGGCCCGACTGCCAGACACACACGAATGATGACGCCACTGCGTATACATGCATGTACAGGCAGTAGATTCATCTCTTATTCCAGTATATGACAGTAGTATCCGCATACATTGACTCACCCATACTTTGACAGTCCTATCTGCTGAGCAGGTAGCGATGACCTGCCCAAACTCGGGGTGCGCCCACGCCAGCCTCCATATCATGCCCTGGTGTGCATTCTTCCATTCGCAGCCGCTGCGCACTATCCACTCGCCCTGGCGCACCAGCGACAGGCATTGTTCACATCATGTTGGTACATGCTCCGTGCAACATGCAGGAACACAGCCGTAGAGAGGCATAACCAGACAGTGGCCGCCGGCTTCTGTTTTCATCACCATGCAAGCGAGACACTAGCGCTCGCAAGCTGATTATCCGCTGATTGTGAGCCGGGTGACGCCGCAGCAGGCCCAGCAAGCGCTGGCAACATGCAGCAGTGGCTTGGTGAGATTGACACAGAAAAGAAACAGCATGCAGCGTCCACTGCCTCTGTGTGCGATGTTGCTGCTTAGACTCCGGCCTGTGGATCCGAGGCGGCGCGCACCTTCTCATCTATATCCCACACCCTGACGCTCTGATCGCTGCTGCAGGTGGCCAGTCGCTTGCCGTAGAAGTCATACTTGACGTCTGCCACGGCGGACAACCACGCGGCAAGAGCAGGTGGCCAAGCAAGCGAGCAGTCAGAATTTGGGCGCCAAGCTTTGCGAGAGTGAGCAAATTCAACCAGAGGAGCCAGAATTGTGGTGGCTGCCCTTGGCTCACCATGGACAAAATCTGCGTGGTTGGTGGGGAACTGCGATGCAGGCTTGGAGGACCACGCCATTGCTGCTCCTGTGGCTCGCCGCGCACGCCACACACACACGCCGCACACGCTTGGTATGCGACATGCTCCGCAGCCGGGTCTTTCGGGCACGGCCAGTACCCGTGTGAGCCGTGGCCCAACAGTTCGCAAGTTGCACCAAGGCAGACACAAGCGCACAGTATACTAGGCAGCTACCTGGTAGGAGCGAGCAGCTGCAGCGGTTGGAGACAAGCTGCTTCTACAAACCTGCTGCGTCCGTTATCGTACAAAGGTGGAGGGACGGAGCTGTCCTGAGACTCTTGACACTTGGGTCTGGAAGTTGCCGCTGGCTGGGCTGTTGCAAGGCCGTCGTACTCAGCTGTCCCAGGCTGCTGCTCCCGTCGACAACCTGACATCACACACCACAGTATCGTGCAGCGGCACTGCTGCTCGTGCTGAACAGCTGCTAGGCTAGCAGCCGCAGCAGCAGCAGCACCAACCACAGGAACAGTCACCATGTCAATAGTCTTCATGATAGTGGGGCGCAACGAGCCCCTGTACGAGGCAGAGTTCGGGCTGAAAACGTCGGCGCAGCGCCCCCTCGCCGACCGAGAAAACAGCCACCTCAGCCAGTTCATCATCCACAGCTCACTAGACCTGGTGGAGCGCAAGCAGTGGCAGGCGGCGTACCCCTACCTCAAGGTGGTGGACAAGTTCAACGAGCAGGTGGTGAGCGCATACCTCACGGCGGCGGGCGTCCGCCTCATGCTGCTGCACGACGGGCGCAGCGACGACGGCGTGGGGAACTTCTTCCGGGAGGTGCACGAGCTCTATGTCAAGGTGAGCCAGGTTTTTTCTCTCTTGTGGCGGCGGGTTGATTGGCGCGTGCAGGTTTGACCGCGTGCGACTGCCTGGCTGCCATCCGCTGCGGGGAGACTCAGTTTAGGGTGGTATGGCGCTCGCTTCTCAGTAGGCACAGCAAGCTGACATGGTAGCTGGTGGAGTCTTACACCTTTGTTGCATCTGGTCATGCTGAGCAGTGTGCTGGTCGTGCCCGTGCCTCGCCACTGTGCTGACACTGCACTGCTACCGACAACACGTTGCAGCAGTGACCTCGGCATCGCAACGGGTGTCCGTAATGGTGTCCGCAGTCTGCAGCAGGGCTAGCCCAGTCTGTGATGTGTTGCTTGTTTCCATATAGCTGCAACTTGGGTGGCGCTATCTGTTTCCCATGGCCAGGCATGCCCGTCCTGCTACACGTGTACATGGTGTACCACTGAAACTGTGCCAGCACACACTGACGCAAGGCATTGGCGGTGCTGCACGCCTCTTCTCCCCGTGCCATTCCGTTTGCCCCTGCTGCAGCACATGCTCAACCCGTTCTACAGATTCGACACGCCCATCATCAGCCCTGATTTTGATGAACGAGTACGGGCGCTCGCAGTACGGTATCTATGACACCATTCATAACAACATCCTGCTAATGTCCAGCTTTCTCCTCCCGGGCACACACACCTCTGGGAACGGCTCGTCTGCCCTGCTGCTGTTGATGCATGCACACATGGCTTGTTTCTTTGTGTCCATATGGTGTGCTGGCATGCACGTCGTTCTACGCCCTTGCCGTACAGCAGCACAGGGCCGAGGACGTTGCTGGCCATTAACATTCTTACTGTGTGGCAAACACCACAGCAATGGCAGTGCTTAGCTGCCAGACATGTAGTAGCAGCAGCAGCGGCACCACCAAGTGGGCCAATCACATTGACAGGTGCTGTAAGCTCGCAAGTGATGCACAGAAACAGAATTGGCAGTGATGTCAAACACAGCTGCGCTACTAATACCGCAAGTGTGTGTATTACCAAGTGCTGTCCTAAAAGTACCTAACACTACTGATGCTTGATGCTACAGGCAATGCTGCGCTAGTGCTGCAGTATGCTGGGCATGACGTACACGTGCTGCTCCGGCCGCAGCAGCTCTCCCACAAAGCCTCCCATCGGAAGGGGCGTGCCGTCCTGCAGGCCCACCTCCAGAGGCACCCCTAGCCGCTTCCATCCCCTGTTGTCCTCGTCGCACCGCGCTATGGCCACGTGCCCCAGCCAGCTGATGCGCTGGGTTGCGGGTCCGCACGACACTGCCACCACCTGCTCCGTGCCGCTGACTCGGTCCACAACATGTGCATATACCATGAAAATGGGTATTTCATCCCCGGGGGCTGGCGTGGATTGATGGGCCATCGGCAGAACCGGTGGCTGCACGCGTGTAGTTGTGTTTGGAGTACGTGATCTGAGGTGACAAGAGGGGGGGCGGGCTGTGTCTGTGGTTCAAGGTGCCTCTGCTCTGCTCAAAATCAATGGGAGGGCGTGTTTGCGACCGTTTCTGCATGGCAGAGGAGGAAAGCAGCAGCAGGAGAGCAGGAACACCAATGCTTTAGTCCACTTGGCAGCAACATTGTTGGGCTGTCACAAGCTGCAGATGAAAGGAAACTGAAAGAGGGGTTGCGCAAGTGCAGCAGACAGCACGCTGCACCAGCGTGTACCGGTGCGTGTACCGCTAAATACCTTGTGAGCAGCCTGCAACCAGCTCTGCCGCCAAGCACTTGCCCGGCTCCTCACTGGCTGGCAGTGCGCCGGCTGCTGCAGGAGTGGCGTGGTGACGCGTCTGCCTGCAGCTGTGCAGAGTGTGTTGAAGTTGCAGAGATCGCCACGAGCCACCAGCAGCGCCCCGCAGGCACTGTTGCCACCTACCTCCGGCCAACGGCGCGTGATCTTCGCCTGGCCACTGGTGGTGCTTCGCCCGGGTTGCGCTGTCTGCAGTGCAATGCATGCCCCCTCCCGTGCATGTTGCTGATCGACGAAGCTGCAGTTTCATGCATGCAGAGAGTGGTGCACCCCAAAAATGAACACACATAACTCCTGCTCTCTACTTATCATATAGGTGCCCTTGCTTTTTGAGCAGCTCTGTCCAGCTCAGACCAGGTACTGCTTGTCGGTGAACCGGACCTTGCCCCTGGCGGCGTGGCACCCCAGCAGGCAGCGGCAGCACCAGCGGGAGAACCAGCCTGAGGAGATATTGGCGGCCGTGAGATCGGCACCAGCACGTGAGTGTGCCCCTCACCCCCCCTCCCTTCGGTCTTGTTTTCTCGTTTCTGCAGCAACCTCGCCAAAGCTTCTCGCCTGGAAACCTGCATATCCCCCTATAGCAGCACCTCCAGCATGGAGGCGCCGACGCGCGGGGCGCGCCGCCCGGGCGCTACCAACCTCCCTCCCCTGCGCGCACTCGCAACATTTTGTGGCGGCAGGCGGGCGCTGGTTGCTCCCATCAAGTCACTCCAGTCTTGACCGGGGTCCGCCCACCCGTGTTGGCAGCACACGGATTCCTGCTTGCGTTCCAGCGCAGACAATGGCAGGTGTGCGGGGGCGAGTGCACACGCGCCAGCACCTGCGCTAGTATCTTGTACCCACGCTCTGCCGCCCCAGCTGATGACGAGCAAGAGCCTGTGCCTGATTGTCTTTTTTCCGTGTCTGCCGCTGCACGCTCCTGCTTCTGCAATGCAGGCTTTAGCCACCTTCGCAGTGACCAACACGGCTGGCAGCTTCTCGCACCGGCGCGCGGGCCCGCCGTGAGCCGCCGCCATGCAATTACAGGCCGACCAGAGCCTGGGCGGCTCATTAGCGAGCCGTGGCCCGCACGGCGGCACAATGCCGCCGCCACGGCCTTGCTGTAACAGCAGCAACAGGGGCAGCCTGCAACAGCAGCAGCGTCGCCAGAAGCAGCAGTGGGCACCCCCCCCCCCGGCGGGCCCCCCTCCAACACTGGAGCTCCACGACGTCTTTCATGGGTCATGCAGCATCGCAACCAGTTGCTGCAGCCCCGGGGCAGCCGGCATTCCCCTGCGCCCGCCCCAGGTGCACTCCCCCTCGAGACACGCCACTCCCCCCACCTGCAGCCCCACGGCCTCGCTAACCAGCACCACCAGCAGCCGCACCGCCAGCACCTGCGGCACCGCCAGCCCCTCCGACAGCGACCACGAGGAGTGCGAGCCTGTGCCCCCCAGGCGTCCACGCGGCTGGGGAGACGGCGACGCAGGAGAGGGGTGGCAGTCCAAGAGGGGGTGGGGTGGCGGTGCTCAGCAGCAGGTCGGCAACCGCTTTCCCAGGCGCGCGCGACTGCCGATGCAGGGCCCCCCTCCGCACCAGCAGCAACAGCATGCGGCAGCGGCGGCGCTGGCTTGGGATGCCGCTGCGAGTGCGAGCGCGGCCGCGGCCATGCACCAGCAGCAGTGCATGCTGCACCACTTCTGGCAGCAGGTGCACCTGCAGCAGGCACTGCAGCGGCACGACCAGCAGCACGCCGCGTTCCTGACGCAGGCATTTGCCGCCCAACAGCAGCTTCCGCCACCGCCCCCCCCCTGGTGCACCCGCACCTGCCGCAGCAGCAGCAGCAGGCGCCGCCGCAGCACCACCCGCACCACCGCCGCGGCGAACCCGACACCGGCTACAGGCGTGTGCCGCCGCCGCCAGATGCGCTAGCCTTCCGCTTTGCGCCGCCGCCGCCGCACTTCGCCGACCCCCGCCTGCGGCCCGACCGGCAAAGGCACCTCATGCCCGTGCCGCCGCAACCGGTGCCGCCGCCGCCCGGCCAGCAGCAGCCGCACCTAATGCCGCCGCCGATGGCGTTTATGCGCGGCAGGGGAGGCGGCGGTGGCGGTGGCGGTGGCGGTTGCGGTGGCGGTGGCGGTGGCGGTGGCGGCGGCGGCTACCACATGCGGCCGCCGCAGGCACAGGTCCACCAGATGCAGCAGCAGCAGCACCAGCGCCACTCGCTGAGCCCTCCGCCCCAGGGGCACCGCATGGCGCCGCCGCCGCCGCTGCCACGGCAGCACCCACAGCAGCAGCACTGGCGGCGGGCGGGGGACGCGG
>JAULBY010039199.1:0-13830 GCA_032358315.1 Ophiocytium majus | reverse complement strand
GGCCATGGCACATGCATGGCAGTGTATGTACACGAACACAGAAAGGGCTAGCGGGCGCCGGCAGGCTACCTAGGGCTGGACCTGCCAGGGCAGGTCGTCCGCCAGGGCCTGGGTGCTATTATGGTAGTAGTGCCAACTTGCAGCGGCCACACATAAACGTGCTCGCGACGCCGCGGCAACGCACATGCATGGTCGCACGTGTATCCCACATCTGCTGCAGGTGACCACTTCAACACGTAGGCTGCAGTTCACGGAAGGGCTACTGCACAGCCCAGCACATGTACGAGTCACCACGGTAATGAGAAGCAGTGTGTGCCACAAGCCATTTGCAACATACACGTGTGCGCTAGCTCGTGTAGCATGCTGCATTGGCTGATGAAGAGCCCATGGGCGCAGCACTGCACATAGTGCAAACAGCGGTCGGCGCCGCCAGCTGCAGCCATCAAGCACAGCACCACCTGCCAATGCTGCTGCTACAGCAAGGTGGTGGTGTAATGAAACTGCGTGGGCGCCAGCTGCTACTAGTACGCTGGAGCGGCGCACCCGCCACTGCTGCGCAGCTGCAACAAAGTAGAAAAACATATGTTATGGGGCAGCGCACAATCAACTTCTACTTGGCGTCGCCTCCCCTGCGCTTGGCACTTGACACTGCTGCTCTCAACAGAAGCAGATGGGGCAGCGAGATGCACGCAGCGAGCAGTAAATGAGATGGCCGCTGGTGCGGCTTTGAGTTTGAGTTCACACTGCCCAGTAGTGCTGCGTGCACGGTGCGATCAATGGCCTCTGGGCTTTCACTGTTTCTGCAGAGAGATAACAACAGTTGCGACATGCTGCGTAGACAGGCCACACATGCGCTCGGTTTTCATGGGCCTGCAAGGCCTCACCATCAGATTGTCAATCGAGTAGCTTGACTCGGTGCTGCGAGTGAATGGTGCGCAGAAAACAACAACGAGGCAGGGCACTGACAAACAGTGCATGTTGGGCTGTCAGTCGGTGGTGAGTGCGCACCACAATGCAGCACTGCGGCGTCAGTGTATGCAAGCAGTGCTTGGTAGCATTTCAAGAGTAACTGCTGCAGCAACGACAACGGGTGGTAGCCAGGAGAGCGCACCTCTTGTACTATTTCAGACTTTGCACTTGTGGTCTCACTTGGTACGGTACCGAGGTGGCTGGGCTCGGCACCAAAGCCCTCACACCCCGGCAAGGTGGAGACCAGTTGCGAGGGAAAACTACTCTATTTAGTACTTTGGTGCTGGTGCTCGGTATACGTAGTATGTGCCCGAATAGCTGACGCACGCCTTGTACTACGATATGATAAGAAGCTGGTGTTGCCGCAGGCAGCGGCGCCTAACACTGGCGGAGAGCGAAGCACTACACGTATGGCATGCACACTACACAACCACGCCACAAACACTTGCTAGATGTACAGGATGCACTCATCAGGGACTACACAACTGGTGCGAAACAAATCAAAGCACAAAACTAGCCACATACCTAGGTCACCATAAAACTAAAGACCTCATCACAAACAGTCTTAGCGCTGTCTTTGCCAGCCAGCCTAATTGTGGTGTATCACTTATGTGCCTCAGCAATGCATGCGCGTACGCCGTGTAGCTGGACATGCTGTCAGCCAACAATGCCTGTCGCCTATGCGACTCCTATGTACACGTCATGTGGGGTCAACTCGCACTGCACAGGGCGGCTTGCCTCGGACACAGGGACAGTCCCGGAAGGGGCGGCAAGCGGAGCCACCGCCACGCTTCCAGAGGAGAGCAAAGTTTAAATGCTCTCCTGCGACAACGCTTCCCCTGCGCCGCTGTCTGTCTCTCCAAGTGCTCCGACTAAAGAGAGGAGCTAGCTGCCTTAGCACAGACCTCGATACTATGCAGAAAAGAGAACGCCGCGCGAGAGGCCGCCTGACCGGCCAGCCCCTTTGTGCGAGGTCGATCGGACTAGGCATCCCCCACGGGATGTGCCTGTCCTACCCGTGCCGAGGCATCTCCCTGTGCAGGCACTCACCTGCCACCTGGGCCATGGATGGCGCGCAGCCCTATCATGGCGCCCCAGGAAGCCTGCCGACACACGGGGCTGCCCCCAGAGCAAAGCAGCAGCGGTGGCCGTCTGTCCAACCACCCGCCAGTGCGGTGCCTTGTGCCAGGTGGGGGCGCTGCTGCAGCGCCAGGCACGCACACGCACAGACCCTGCTGCCGCTCCAAGCAGCAAGGCCGGGACACGAGCCCTCAAGAGAGCGCCCAAGCCCTCCTGCTTTGTCCCTAGGTTACCAGTCCCGTGTGTGAACGATTCTCGTTTCGGCGCACAGCCCACAGGCAGCAAACACCAGCAAAACAACCGCGCGAGCAGCTGCTGGTGCACGTCAGTTTCCGTCAGAATGCCACTCCTTGAGCGCTTGGCACTCGGCACACGGGACACACAGCACACACGCGCGCCCGGGAAGCTTCCGGCAGCCAAAAGGGCAAAGTTTGTGTGTGTGCGTGACAGTTCGAAGTGACAGTTCCGTCTGTAACGGTGAAACATTCTGGGTACAGGAAAAAAGTCCCTGCGCATGTGTGCACGTACACGGGGTGTACTGCCGCGCCCGGTGGTTGGCAGCTGCGGCCCATGTGTGCTTGTAGAAATGTTTGCTGGCGGCGTACCATGTGTGCTGTGACTCTTGAGTGGCGCTCGAAGCCGCAGGCGCCGCAGGCGCCGCGGGATGGAGGCTGCACCTTCCACCAACAGCAGCAGGCCCGCCACACAACGCCTCGGCTGCGAGGTCTGAGAGCGCAGCGGCAGGCCACAGCGGCGGCAGCAGTAGCAGCAGCAGCAGCAGCGGCAGCAGCAGCCAACAGGCGGGCGAGCATCAGCTCCGTTGTGATATGGTGCCAAGGTGCGGCCGACTTTGTGTGTGTGCTGTACATGTGCAGTGCGCGTGTTGCCAAATGCGTCGCTGGTGGCTGCCCCCCCTGGGGCACCCTACCAACGAGCTTGCTGCTGGCATGCTGCCCTGCTGCTGCTGCTGCTGCTGCTGCTGCTGTCCGCAGTGCTGCTGCTGCTCCTGCTGCACATGCTGCCTCTAGCGCCGGTGCGGCCGCTGCTCATGCCGCTCCTGCTGCTGCTGTTGCGGATTGCACCGTGCAGCCGCTGGCGGTAAAGCCACTTTCGACATACCATGCGTCGTCTGTGTCCATGATACAGATGCTGACTTGTCAATGGCTGCTCCCCCCCCAAACCTGTCGCACACAGACGACGCCTGGCTCGTGCGTCGAGCATATTGTGCGGCCAGCGTTAGAAGCTCTGGTGGGAACGACACAGGGGGCCGCCAGACGCAAGTAAAAACAAGAGTGCTGACCTGCTAACAGCTCTTGCCGACACCATCACAGCTGCCGGCGGCGCAGAGGACGACCTAGACAGAGCCCTGAGTCAGCTGTGCGAGAAGACACAGGGCGAGGCCCTGAAAAGCAACAGCAACATACTCAGGGCGCTCGGAAATGATGCAAAAGCGTACCTGGCGCGCACCAAGGCGGAAGGCGGCAGAGCTGCTGGAGCAGCCGCTGCTGCTGCGCGTGTGCAGGCGCAGGCGGCACAGGTGAGCCTGTCAACGCGGAAACTATGAACCAGTGAAACCGACAATGTCATACTGCAGTCGTATGTCTTCTGATTCTGAGTGTTTTTTCAGGGACATGTCTCTGTGTGTGTCTTCGGCTTGTACGCCTGATGTCCCAGCCCAGTCGCACTCTTGATGGGCCATGGCATGGCGCAATACCTGCACAAGAGCTCACACAGCAGTGGCTGCTGCTGCACGGAGGAAGGTAGTGTGAACCAGATGCTGTGCATGGCAGGGCGGTGTACCTGGCAATTGCCTTAAGTGCACGCAACACCCGCTGTGTGTGGGAAGCTTTGCCACGTATTCTTTCATGCCCGAAGTGAAGGCGTGGTGGTGAATGCACCACATCTCGTCAAACAAAATGCAGCCTCGCCCTGCACGAAACTGCATGTGCCGGTATACCTGTGACTCTAGTGTCCCTCGCCCGTCTGTGATTGCCTCTGCTGGCACCACTAATGTGGTAGCGCATCATGCCCTGGCTCCACTGTGACCTGCCCGCAGATGTCTGAGGAGGAGACAGCATCTCTGGAAACACTGCCAAAGTCGGAGCCGCACCTGCTGTCCGTGATGCGGCACGCCACAAATAAGGACAGCAGAAAGTGCGCAGGTAGCTGCGGGTACATGGCCTGTGGCGCCGCCAAGGTGTTGTGGAACAACCACTCTAAAGGGGGTGCCACAACCCGCACTGCGAGGTGACGGGTTGCAAAGCGGCCAGGTGAGCCATGTTTTCATTCGTTTTCCCTCTTGCTGAAGCGCAGTGCAGCTTCTGCCTGGCACCGCGCCTACATTGGTTCCAAGTGCTGTCTCCTCGTGGCTAGCAGCAGCGTGCTCACGCTGGTGCTCTAGCAGGAAATTGTGTGACGTGCCTACTGTACATGACGACGATCGTGGCAGTGTGCAATGCTGCATGACGACGATTGTGGCAGTTTGCAAGGCTGCACACATGAGTCAGCCCACAGCGACCCCTGGCATTCAATGCCAAAATGCCATGCATCCCCTCCCCCCCCCCCCACCGTGTTTCTTGCAATGTTGTGCCAGGGGTATTCTGTACCACAACAGGAAGTGCAAAGGCCGCCTGGGCTGCATCAGGTGCCACGAGGTGCCGCCACCCGCTGGGCACGTGATTTGGTTGCAGTAGCTGCATGCTTGCTATTACCAAGCCGACGTGACTTGTATCACATTGTGCCAAGTGCATGTGGCGCGGTACGTGAAGGGCGGAAGTGCACCAGAGGCAGACAGCTCGCTCACCTTGATAGCAGTGATTTCACCATTGTGTGATGGTGTGCACTGGTAGCATGAGCATGTGCCTGCTTAAGCCATTTCACAGCTGTCACATATTTCTGAAGTACTTCAGAGAGTATATGGTAGCAACGCTCCACCAACAGGTCTGTGCGTACGTACGTGCGTAAAACCGGTGGCTGCCAGCAGCAAGCGAAAGCATGGCACCCACAAACTACCACTTCCGGGTATGACATACTTCAAGAAGTACTTCGTAGCAGGATGCACCACTTACTTTGAAGTACACACTACTTCCTGCCCGCACATGTATGCACGTGCTGGAGGTGCCCCCCACCCTGGCCATGCCAGCGGCAGATGTGCTGGGAGGGCTGAGCGCGCTGCTTTCCGACGCGGCTGCGGAGACAGACGTGGATGCGCAAGTGGGCGCACGCGAGCAAGCGGGCGAGGTGGCAGTCGACACTATCATCGGCGTGAGTTGTTGCAGCGCTCACTGCAGTACCGCAACTGCGACGCCTTGCTCGCTCAGCAAGACAGCAGTGAGGTTTGGGGGGGGGAGGCGCAAGCAGGGCGAGTTGCATGAGCGTTGGCGCATACTAGCAGCCCCGACACTCGCAGCGCCGGGCTGCACCACAGATACCCGTTCGCAGCTCATTGGCTACTTTGCACCAGCTATTGTCTCACCAGCGACGTGATTGCCAAGTTGGTGGACATCACTGTGCCAAGTGCAAGTGGCACATTTTGAGGAGCAAAAAAAACAAACACGCGCGCCGCCTACCGTAAAGCACGATGTATAACGAGGGGGTCTTGTATAACGAGGGGGTCGTTGTGCAGCGGCATACAGCCCTGTAAACCGACCCCCCGCGAGCCTGACGGCGCCTTAATGACGACAACGCGGGGGGGTATTCTACACAAATTAAATGGTACTCTGTATAACGCGGGGCATTGTATAACGCCCCCCGTGTTAGCAACAGCAGATCCCACCGTTGACAACGCGGGGGGTCGTTATACATCGTGCTTTACGGTAGCGCTCCCTGACAGCGGCGACGCCAGCAGTTGCGGTGGCACACGGCTGGTGGTACATTTCGAAATACTTCAGAAGTACTCGAGCCTGGTACGCACGTGTAAAAGACCACTGGCTGGCAGCACCGAGCAAACGTCCGGTGTCCACACACAGATACTTCAAAAGTACCGGCACATCAATGTCAGCTATGCTGATTCAACCGTGTTCATGTTTCTTGGTGCCGCTTTTTCGCCCACATAAAACAGGCGTCAGAACTGTCGGGCGAGGAGCAGAACGAGCGGTTTGTCAAGGCGAACGTGAGTTTTGTTCACATGGTAACATTGGCTGCTGAGCATGAGTTGCCGTCCGGGGTGGGAGGTGCTGCGCAGCAAACAAAAGATTCAGCTGCACCAGCAGTGGCGCACACTAGCAGTGGCGGCGCGGACACTCACAATGTTGGCCTGCAACACGCATACCTGCTTGCAGTCTCAGCACGTTGCAGCACATGACCACGCTTGAAGCAGCAGCAGTTTTCAGTGGGAGGCACGAACAAGTACGGCGTGCACTGGTATTCACCAGCAGTTCTAACTGTGCCAGGCGCCCATTCCTGTGCATTGCACTCTGGAGCATGTGATACAATCGTTTCTCAGCTCGCCCTGCACCATGCATCTAAACACCGCTCCCGCTGGTTGCTGGTACATGCATAGGTTGGGGAGGCATGCGTGGCAGCGCTGACCGGTGGCGGCATCATGATCGCTGACCTGGTTACTGAGCCGGCACAGGACAGGTACGTTGCCCGTTATGCATATATGGCCGCTTGTCCTTTTGAGTTCCTACCAAAAATGAAGATGGTGCGGCAGACATGTAATGTACTTTAAGACGTAGACATACATATGTTTGAAGTACTTTGAAGTGTACATGTACCAGAGTGCGTGGCATGTTGTGAGGCATGCTGTGGTGCCTACCTCGACCCCGTGTGCACCAATGAGGGAGCATGTGCACCACACATCGTGAGCTGTGTGCCATATCGCTTACACACTAGCGCTGACCAGAAACTTGAAGTAACAACTTAGACTGTGATGGTCATTTGACTTGGCACGTACGGTTTGGCCCTCGACCTGTGTGCACCGCATCACCAGCTTCCCACATGCAAATCATGCGCAAGCCCCACCGCCACGCACAGCGTCGGCTGGCACACTGGGCTTCTTGTGAACGACTGTCATACCTGGTACTACTATTAGTGATGGGTCACAGCGTATAATTTTTGCACTATACGCCGTATAACGTATGTAAATACGCCGTATAGCGTATGCAGATGAACGTATTTATACGGCAAATACGCCGTATATCGCGTTTCTCGGCGTAGAAATGCGTAGAAATACGACGTAATTTGTACAACGTATGAAATACGTTATACGCCACGACTCATCGCTAGCTATTATTATACTTCTAGTCAGCAGGTAAGTATAGTAATGCATACTCATGCCACACAGCTGACACAAGACTGCCTCGCCGGCCGCCTGTCACACCGCTGCCTCAGGGCCGGCGGCCAGGAGGGGGTGGGGGTGCCCTTGCGTGGCTTGACCAGCACCACGGACAGCTAGAGGCCCTATACCACCCACCCCCCAATCTCATGTTCGCAGACGTGCCTGCTGGCAAGGTCGCCAGGCTGGGGCAGGCCAGCGACGCCGCACAGGCAGCTCACTCCGGGACCCAGCAGTATGACACCTTTGCCTTTGACGAGGCTGTGCTTGATGACATCGGCGTGGACGAGCTGCTGGCGGCGGACCTGGCGGGGTAGGGGCTCGGGGCGACCAGCCCGCGTAGCCATGTGCAGCACGCCCCCCCCCGCGGCGCCATACTTGAAGTATATATACTTTCTGAAGTATATGGCAGTGCTGGTGCTGATGTCGGGTGCACGACCGCGAGCCAGTGGGTGTGCGTGCTGGCTGCGGGGTGTAGCAAATCCTCAAGCGCAGCGTGGTGTGCTCAGCACTAGCGGCCAGCCCCGCGGTAGTCCCCTTGTGGCTGCTGCAGTCGCTGAGCGGCAGTCGCTGGCGTTGCCGCTTGGCCCACCTCTTCCCCCGCCCGTTGATGTTTAGTGAGTGTGCGTGTGTTGTGCCGTTCCCCCAGCCGATTCCATGTTGCAGCCAGCCGTGCCCGTTCCATGCACGCGCGTGGGCTGCCAGCTGGTAAAACAAGCTGTATACAGCATGTCGCAAAAGCCGTTCCCTCAAGTGGCAGGTGCGCCTCGCCCTATGTGTAAGCTTATAAGAGCGCGTGAGGGAGTGCCAGCACTGTACAGAAAAGAGTATTACTGCCCAGGCCGCAGAATTTAGGGACCATGGCATCTTATCCCATGGTCTCTGTGGCCCATGAACATGACTGACACAAACGCCACCGCCTAGTGCGAGCCCCACGATCATAGCTGTGAAACTGTGAGCGAGCCTCCGAAAATGGACTCTAAAATATAGTTAGAACAGATGCCTAGTGCTGCAAGCTCCGTGACCACAGCCACAAAAAACTTGCCTCCCTCAATTTGGACTCGGCATTAAACTTCGCTGCCACGCACAGCTGTGCCCCCTGAATCCGAAATATTACTGTAGTACTTCTGAAGTATGTCGTGCTTGTTGATCTGTTTGCTACTGCTGCTGTGGGTTAACGTTGCGCAGCACCTCGTATTGAATACAATGTCAGGCCACGGCATTGTTGGCATGCCTTGAGCGCTTGCGAGCTCCTCTGTGCATCAACCACCAGAGTCCATTCACTGGCCGCTATATTACTTCTGAAGTTCTGAGAAGCATTAGCACTTGTGGGGCGTGCAAGAGCCCATGCCGTGCATGCCAGCGTGCATGCAGCAATGACAATGGCACAATGTCATGCCCGGCGGCATATGCACATGCACAAACTCACAACTCTGTGCAACCAAAGAGCAACAAGTGCTGCTAGCATGTACGCCTGAGCCGCCGGCCAGCTAGGGCTTGACTTGCCAGGGCGCCATAAGGTAGGGACTCCAGATGGCGGTATATCCTGTGGCGGGCCGGCCTGCCCACTCGGACGCCCCGCTCGCCTCTCGTTGTGGTCCGTTGGTGGTGGCTGTTCCGGCGGTGGCTCCCCCAGTGTGTGTGTGTGCGGCAAAGTTGCGAGCAAGCAAGACCCTGCTCCCTCAGTCCGATGTGCCACTGTCTTGCTGCGGCGGTGCCTTGACGCGCTCACTGCTCTTCGGGCACTTGCCGGTGCTGCCATCCACTGCCGAGTGCGTTCAACTTCCTTGCTCCAGTGCCACACATGATGGTGCTGTTCGCTCGAACCTAGAAGCGTGCCTGAGGAGGCACTGTGCCCACGTCACCACGGCGGTTCCGCGTCTGCAAGTGATACGGCCTTACCTGGCTTACCTGTTGCCAACCTCAGAGTCTCTCTTGCCGTTGCCATTGGACAGGGAAGCGTCAGCCTGCAGCCGCGTCGCAGCCCGTCGGACGACACCCGTGTGCTGTCGCACTGCCAGCTGGTGTCAACGTGCCTGGACGACCGGGCGCCGTGGATCAGGTGCAACTACCCTGTCGCTCCGTTATCAACACGGCAATGGCCGACGAGGCGGCAGCAGCGCGGCCGGCGGGGGCAGTGTCTGCACACACGTGTGCGAGCTGCGGCAAGCAGCCAGACGCCAACTTGAAGTTGAAGAAGTGCCGAAAGTGAGCACACAGCTGCACACAAACATCATGCCATGGCACTGCAGTGCTGTCTGTCCATGTCAGAATGAGGCTTATTGTGGCGTCTTGCAAGCCATGCATCATGATTATATATGCATACCACAGCACATGGGCGCACAAATAGTCCCTAGCCCTCAAGGACACTGACCGGCGCGTGTAGGTGCGGGGGCTGTCAGGTGCTTTCATTAGGTGGACAAATCACCCCACAGGCTTCGTCCTGGCATTTGGCCCCAGCCACGGCAGTATCTGGGCTTAGCAGCATTTTAGGTTTCTTTCACAAATAGTACCTCATACCGTGCCAGACCTCCCCTTGTGTACGCAGTATTGAGCATTGCCAGCTCTTTCGCTACTCCAATCTGATCCCTTTTTCTGGTCATGCGCACCGTGTGCAAAGGGCTTTCCGCGCCCTCAGCGGAGTTTAATAAAAGTACCTCATACTGTACATTGACAACCTGTGTACACTCCGAGTCCCCTCAGTCTGCGAGCCGGTAAAAATGCTGTCATGTAAATGAGAATACTACTACTACTGTCACACGGTAGTAGTATTAAGTACAGTAAAAGTACTTCTTCCAAAAAATGTCAGCGCTGTGAGCTGTGGCGTATTTGTGGCTTAAACAGCGCGCTTCACTTATTGCTGAGTACTTGATGACACTCACAGTGACTCAGCGCATAACTTATTGAATGTGGTCTATGCGACAGATGCTTAACAGCTACTATACCCGCACATCATGGTATTGCGGATTCAAGTACCTTCAAGATTCTTGATGCTAATGTGAGGGAAATTCCACCCACCCTTGTGCTTTCTTGCTATATGTACACTACACAGGTGCATGGTCAGTGCTTACTGCAGCAAGGACTGCCAGCGGGCGCACTGGAAGGTGCACAAACACCAGTGCACCGCCATGGCTGCTGCTGCCATGCCGGAGGCCCGGCCTATGAAACCGGACAGCCTGGGGCAGCGCAGCACCGAGAGTGCCCCACGCAATCCGCACATGCAGCTTGACACTGTGCGGTGTCTGCAGGACCTGGTGCTGCGTGACGAGCGTGACAGTGCAGAGTCGCAGGGTCACGTGCTGGGGATGTTGGGCACCTACATTGCTGATGGGGAAATCGAGGCAGGAGATGGAGGTACTGCCACATCCCTGTGCGCAATGGGTGAGTGCCTGCACATATTTATAAGTGGTTAATAATAACACTTACGAAGTAATTTAGGCAAGGCACGCGCCTGAGTACTTTTTGAAGTATAAAAGCAAGTTCAACTTGGTAATACGCCCACTGGCATGTTAGACATAATCCCTTATCGCTGGTGCTTCCTCTGAGTCACTGACTGGCAGCTGTGCATGTGTTGAGCTGTATCAGGTGAGCTGTGTGCCAATGCAAGCTGTTGCAGCCCTGCAGGTGCCTCTTCTTGATCCTACCTGTGAAACCCTTCTCAACCTGGGTGGTATTGTGCCTTGTCTCATTATGCTGGACATACTTTACCCTGCAGGTGCTCTGGAACTGGCTGTGGCAGCCATGGCACGGCACGTGGACAACGCGAAGGTGGCCAAGTCCAGTGCCTGGCTCATCTGTGAGTGTGACACTGTGCTGCCTGCAACGCTATGTGAATCGGAGTGATACGATCTCGAGGTCCAGTGTACATAAAATAATACTACAGTGTAATACTATGTAGAAAGTTTGTTGAACACGCATGGATCGAATGGTGGCTTTCTGGACCAGCACCTGGTGTGTGCACCAAGAGTTGTGCACATGCTGAAACTCCCATGAAAACATGCACGAGGCTCATCTTGTTTGTACTTTTATTAAACTCCGCTTAGGGCGCGGAATGCCCTTTGCACACGGTGCGCGTGACCAGAAAAAGGGATCAGACAGCTGTGTAGCGAAAGAGCTGGCAATGCCCAGGATTGCGAACACTAAGGGAGGTCTGGCATGTTGCCAGAGCACTACTCTGATGAATGACAGCCCCTTGTCCCAGGGGACCTGCTCCCATCTCTTGTTTGTACTACTGTAGTAGGGTGCCTTAGCCACGATGTACTTTGTCGAACTCTAACATGGGCCTTTTGACAGGAGGTTCTTTAAACAGGCGAGGGTGCCACCGGTTGAGCTCAAGCATGCACAGTTATACCGCCAGGCGTGCAGTACAGAGTGTGTCTGACAGAACCCAAGCCCTCTGAGACTTCAGTGATAGCAGAGTGCGTTGTCAAAGCAGGTCCACTGTCGTGTTTGGGCCCCCTTGAAACAGCACCCCCAGGGCCAACTGTTGTCCCAGTGTTGTGAGACAGCACTGTGCCACTTGGCTGGTCGACATCC
Source organism: Ophiocytium majus (assembly GCA_032358315.1). Taxonomy (NCBI): domain Eukaryota; class Xanthophyceae; order Mischococcales; family Ophiocytiaceae; genus Ophiocytium; species Ophiocytium majus. The sequence continues at coordinate 1,967 of JAULBY010039199.1, read as the reverse complement.
GGTGACTCGCGAGAAAGCGCCTAGGCTTAAGGCTCGCGAGAAAAGCGCCTAGGCTTAGTTAGCTAGCCCAACGACCACACTACCAACCACCACAGTGTCACCATGCAACTGAGGTTCATGCTGCAACTTGGATGTCGCACATGTGTGAACAGGAAACTGACGTGTATAATGCAAGGTGCGCCCACAGTATTCAGCAAAAACGTTTCATGCCATGGGGGCACTGTTGTGTCACCATGATAGTGACTGCTGCCGTGCGCTGCCTGTTGATAATGCTGTCACACGGTCTTTAAAGCATTTGCCTTCCGGTGATTGTGCTGCATGCTGCCGTTGCTGCAGTTAATGCCCTGGGAAAGTGTTCGCGCACCAGTCACAGCACCAATTGGCAGCTGGTACATGCGGCGGGTGGCTGTGAGGCGCTGGCTGCTGTGATGCGCACCCATGCTGGCGATGCGGACATCATGGTGCTGACACTGTTGGTGTGCATTCAGATCGGCAAGGTGGGTGCCATGCGTCATGTGCGAGTGTACAAGCAGGCATGCTTGTGCCTGTCCCAGTGATGCAAATGTACATTGATTGTACATGCTCTGGCACAGTCATTATGGTGGCATGATGATCTTGGAGGGTGTTTGACAGTGAGACGTGCCATCAGTATGCAGGTTACCACAACACCCGCGGAATTGCATGGTCATCATAGCTGCAGCATGCTGGCGTGAAATCACTGGTGGCATGTGTCTGGTGGCATGTGTGTGCTCACCCAGCAGATGTTGCAATAGGATTACGTGCGACGCATGTGCCGGGGCGCCGTGCGGGATAATCATAATGATTCCGAATGCATCACAGTGCTTGGCGTTGTGACCTCCCGCACAGCCATTGGTACAACAGTACATAACGATTGCATCGACTGTTGATATCATCATGTTCGAGACTTCAGAATCTGAATTTCTGAATCAGCAGGCCTTGCTATATTCCTGCATCACTGTGACACAGCGCCGCATGATGTAACGATGCGCACACTGTCTGCACTCGTGCCACATCTTGTGCCGGGCAGTCGTACCAGCAGGCTCTGGGGCTGGGCCAGGCGGGCATGGGTGACATGCCTTCATCTGTAGTGGAGACGCTGCCGTCTTCTTGTGCCGGGGGGGCATACCAGCAGGCTCTGGCGCGCGCGGGCGTGTGTGAGTCAATAGTGGCGATGCTGCGGCGCCACTCGAGTGACAGCGATGTCGCCCACCATGCTCTGACCGCGATCATGGTGATGTGCGTGCTGCCATCCAAGTTGCACGTCGACCGCTTCATGCAGGCTGGTCTGGCTGACGCCGGCGTCGCTGCCATGCGAATCCATCGCGCCAACGGTGGCGTTCAGTGGACTGGCGTTGTCATGTTGAACACCGTCTGCACGACTGCCGACGTTGCGCGTGCATTTGGAGACGTTGGCATGTGCGATCTTGCGGTTCGCACCATGCGCCGTTTCCCAGCCGCAACATTGACTGCTGCGGGTGTTGGTGAGGACTTTGCAGCGGTTGACGCCATCTGTAAGCTGTGCGAGGCACCCGAGAACGTGCCACGACTGGAGGCTGTGGGTGCATTTTTTCTGGCACTGGAGGCTTTGAGGCGCAGGCGCGCGTTTGCTCAGCGCACTGGTGCACCGCCAGTAATAGCACAGGCGATGGCCGAAAGGAAAGCTTCGCTCTTGTACTGGCAGACTCTGAGGAGTGTGAGCGGGCCATGAATTGAGGCAGCATGGCAACTGCAGCAGCAGTCCCACCTTCAAGTTGTGGCGCTGTACAAAATGCCGCTGCAGAGATGCCATGCCACTGAGCTGCAGATGACTCGGAGCTCAGGCTGCTGCAGCGGTGTAGTTGGCTTTGGCAAGTCGACTTGGAAGCCGTCTTGTGGGGATCTGCCCCACTTAGCCCGTTTTGCCTGTTTAGCCTTTTCGCCTGTTTAGCCCGAAAGGTAACGTCCGG
>JAULBY010039188.1:0-13830 GCA_032358315.1 Ophiocytium majus | reverse complement strand
TTCTCCTTCTTCCCTCCTCTCCCTCCCCCTAAAATTAATTCGCCCAAAATTCTGCCCTGCTATACAAAAAATTCGCCTTTGTGAGCCTCCGTAGGCCCTGATACAATACCACGTGGACGAATTTGGGGAAATAGAGCACAAAAGTGGAAAAAGTGGAACTAAATATAACTCCTCTCCTTGAGGTTGCATGAACCTGCTGAATAGCGCGTTGCTTAGCCCTCGTCAAGCTGCATCGATTACACCACTCCCTTCACTCCGAACTCTTCATGGTCAGATAGTTGAAGTTTCAGATTTGAATCTTTGAAAATTGGCGCCAGAGCTGGTAAGCTTGGTTGTTCACCAAACCACACACCATGGCTGCAAACAAAAGGCTCCTCGGGTTGTGTGCGGGCTGCGACGAGCCAATTCGTACGGGTGATAACGTGTACCAATGCGAGGAGTGTGATGCAAGCCTGCATGAAAGGTGTGGTGAGGCCGCTGGCCTGTAGACGCAGGACGGCGTTGCCATGCTGTGCACAGTCTGCGCAAATGGGGCAAGGCATGTTGGTGGTGGTGGTGGTGGTGGCGGCGGTGCTGCAGCAGCAGCTGGTGGCGCTTCTTCTGGTGGTGGCGCTGCAGCTGGGCAGCTTCTGCGCCTAAGGGACTACATGTTTTTTTTACGCCTACCAGTAAGCCTGTCAGAGTGGTGGACAGGAGTGGTGCAGCACCCCGGTCAGGTGTGAACAAGGGCCTCACAGTCCAGCAGCGAATGGAGGACCCTGAGAGGTCGGCACGAGGCAGATCCAGGTCAATGGCCACCAACAACAGCTGCAGGTGAGCCTCTAAAAAAAATCAACTCAAACGTGCAATGGCAATTGGCTGCAAAAAAATGCGCGCTTAAGAATTCACTTGTGAATGGCATGACACTGATGGCCCGCATGCACGTTCTGTTGTGCTGTTGCCACCAACAAGCAACCGTGAGGGCTTCAGCGTGGACAGCAGCGACAGCAGCGGAGATGACATGGACACTGATGCCAGCAGTCCCTGTGATGGTGTATCCATGACTGGCAGCAGCGGCACTGGCGGCGGCGGTGCGCGCAGCAAAAAGAGGGCGGCATCAGCACCTCCCATGGGCGTCAAGTCAGGAAAGCGCCGCCCGACTGTGAACAAGGGACAGGTGAGGCATACAGTGCTGTATGAAGTTATCTGATGCACGTGCACATAATCTTGTACAGAAATACTTGTAGTTGTATCTATTGCAAGTCATTGTACTTTGCTTTATTGATTAGCAGTAGCAATTGATGAATGTATGATCATGATCAGCGCCGCCCCTCAATCAGCCGTCATCATGCTCGCCACAACTGCAAACAGGTGGCCAAGCGCGTCAAGGCCTACCCCGACGCCTTCAAAATGGAGAATGGGCGGCTCTTCTGCTTTTTGTGCCGTGAGGAAGTGGCTGAGCACAACACCACTGTCAAACGCCACCTCGTCAGCAGCAAGCACACAGCGGCCGTGGTGAAGCGCACGGAGCAAGATGCAGCGGGGAAAGCGCGCGCGCTGACCATGACGGAGCACTTCGCGCGCACTGGTGCGAAGGGCGCGAGCCTCTCCGACGCCCACCAGCTCTTCCGTGTCGACACGCTGCGCGGGCTGCTCCTGAGCGGCATTCCTCTCAACAAGGTGGACAGGCCGCTGCGCCGCCTTTTGGAGCGCAACAACTTTAGCCTGACGTCGGCCTCAAACTTGGCGCAGCTATTGCCGATTGTGACTGCCGAGGAGATGGACACATTGCGGTCGGAGGTGGCCGGGCAGTCAGTCGGTGTGATCTTTGATGGAACCACACACGACGCTGAGGTTCTGGGGGTTGTTGTCAGGTGAGCCGCATGCACCAACTGCAGCCACTACTATGAGATCGTGTGCAGGTTATAATCATGATGCATGTGTAGGTTGATACATGGATCGGAACTGCCGCACTGAACCGTTGTTGAACTTCCAACGTGCTTGTCTGCTTTATGACTTTGACTGCAGGTTTGTGACCGAGGCAATGGTAATTGAGCAACGCTTGGTGCACATGGGCGACTATGCCAGTGCGTTCAACAACAGGCAGCTGACAGGTGGGTGGCTTTTTTTTGCCTTATGGGTGTCACATATTCACCATGGTGAACTTTGTGGGCATAATATAAGAGTTGACATGTCCTTGCCGGCTGCCAACGCGCATTCACAGGTGTGGTCTACCGACTGCTCACAAAAACGCTGAACATCGAGTACGACGACGTCATCCAATTTCAACTGGATAGGGCAGAGACCGGCCTTGTTGCGGTGGACACATTGCAGACCATGTATCCAAATGCCGCATCTGGCGCCTGCTTCGCGCAAACACTCGACCACTGCGGGGAGCACATCTTGCTGCCGACGGCGCGGTCCTTCTTATGCGCACTGGCTGCGCTCATGTCCAAGAGCCAGGTGGCCAGACACGTGTGGAAGCAAGTGGCTGGCACAGCGCTCACGTCCAAGTCAAATACCAGGTCAGCCACTGCAGGTTGTGTGTGTATATGCGCATGCGTTTCGTGTTCTCATCTCTACAATATCATGTGTGGTTGCATGACATGACGTCTCTGTGTTTGCCGCTGCACTGCTGCCGCGCGCTGGTTACTCGCGGTGCCGCTTGGCAGGTGGTGGAGCGAGTTTGAGATGCTCATGGATGCTCTCGAGGCAGAGCTCAAGATAGAGCGTGAGGCGGCCGCAGAGCCGGCGGCAGCCGCGCTCATACCAGCTCCCGGCGGCCGTGGCGGCAGCAGTGCCAGCGGTGGTGATAGCAGACGTGGTGGCAGTGCCAGTGGCGGCGGCGGCGGCGGCGGCGGCAGCGGCAGCGTGACGTGACACAGCCACGTCAAGGGCACACACAACAGACAGCAGTGCCTCTGCCCGTATGTCCCTGTCGGATAGCCTAGAACACGTGTATTAGCTTGCCTTGCCTCCACAGTCGACACTCTCTGACAGAAGCCACAAAAGGTCCGGACGTTACCTTTCGGGCTAAACAGGCGAAAAGGCTAAACAGGCAAAATGGGCTAAGTGGGGCAGATCCCCACACTGTACGAGTAAAACCTTCTGCCCTGCCCGTTCACTATACTAGCCGCCGCACTGCAGTCATGGGCGCTTGTGCCTACCTTTTGTTGAAAAATAAAACGGGAAATCCTGATACCAGACTCCCTGTTAGAGTCCAGCAAGCGTGAGAGGCAGCAACACAGCGCAGTTGTATAGGTGCGGTGGTTTGGCAGCCAGGCACCCATCTCAGTGCCCTCGGTGCTGGGTGCCCGGCTGGCAAACACGGCCTCTTAGACTGTACAGTTGTGCTGCGTTGCTGCCACTCACTGGACTGTAACAGGGTGTAATGGTACCAAGACTTCCCATTTTTCAACAGGTCAGCACATGCGCCCATGCTGCGGCTAGTACCATCAACGGGCAGGGCAGAAGGTTTTGTAAGCTCATGCCAGTAGACTGCTGTGACGGGGTGATGTCAGTGGTAGAACACAGCGTGCACACTGGCACAGGCACGTGACACTACACAAGACATCTGTAAGTACTGTAACACCCTGCACTTGCCCGGCGCAACGTGCTTGACCCACACACAGACTGTGTTGCTAGCTACAGCCTGCACTTGCCGAGCAAAAATGAGAAGTCAAAGAACTGCACCGGTGCAGCCCCGCCGAGCCCTGAGTTTGGCATGTCCTCATGCACCATGTCATTCGCCTCACCAATCCACGGCCAACCCATCCCATTATGGGCCCGGGCGAGGCAAATCCCGACTCGAACTGGATGGCCTAGTACGCTGCCTGCTGCGGGAGGTTGGCTTCACACCAGCCGCCACAGTGCTCGTCCGCAGCATAACGGTCGAGCATGGCGGGGGCAACCTGCGCCGCTATGGACTGCTGCGGGCGGCGGCCGTGGTTGCCACCCCCCACTAATGCTTGGGCATTTAACACACGTAGTGTACTGCCATAAGTACCGTTTCTGGCAATTCAGCTTCCTTTTACAAAGATGAGTGCTTCTCCTACAGCAACTACACTCTGCAACACCTTACTTTAGATGACCATGGGCTGCCGGTGTAGCCGGAGATGCCGGTGAGGCGACCAGTGGTGGTGTTGTTGGGAGGCCTCAGTCAGCCAGTCTGTCCTTGACCTCGAAGACACAGCTACCGCCACAGCAACGCCGGGGCGCACCGGTCAGTGCGCCCCCACAGATGTGCAGTCATTTTGAGGGGCTGTCTTGTGGCGAGTCATCGGTGACGAGCACCTTGACACACCACTGTCTTCAAGTTGAACTTCAAGGTCTGGGGACATACCCCTACTGGCTGGTCATCATAGACCCCCCACAAGCGGCTAACACCCTGCAACAGCTCCCCCCTACTTCGAGTAGACGCCGTCCCCGGCGTCACACCCTTAGCGTGGGATCAACGCTGCAACAAGTAGCCAGCCGCTCCAACACCACCACTATCGCCCATCGCGCACATGTACGTCAGTACTTTGCGTACAAAAATACAGCGCGGTGTGCCGTACACAAGCGGGGTCCACTTTATGCACGTGAGAGCCGCCATTTTGGCTGCCGCTCCCAAACAGTGTTAGGCGTCGGCGGGCTCAGCGAACAGAGCACTTCGTACGGCTGTTTGTCCCAGCATCAGTGCCACTGCTCCCGAGATCGCTGCCACATTGGGCGTCGTGCTCTTAGGTTCCAGGTGCCACGTGGCGACGGTGGCCTCGTCCAGTCTGTCACTGGTAGTCACCGTGCAATAGCCCGCTCGTTGGGCTCGTCTTGCTCAGGCATCGTCGTGCCTGGCCTTAGCACGCGTGATGGCCTCTTGTCAGGCTTGTCACAGCTCAGGCGTCGTCCTGCCCATGGCTGCAGCCATAACACGTCAAGCACCGCCTTGCCACATGAGGCGCTGCGCCTATGCGCTCAATCATCTACGCCAGCGGTCCTGCGGTGGCACCGTGTAGTCGTGCATAACCGTCTATGCACGTTGGACCAAGCTCAATTGGGAGAGCTGACCAGGTGCGCGCGACCACGTCTCGGTCGGCTTGCTGCACTGCCCGCGCTTCATGCGCGCTCTTGTGCTGTCTGCACCAGGGCTCACAGCGTATCACACCATCGTCAAGTACAGCTATTCTACTGAGTAGTGTACTCGCTGTTGTCACAGTGAGTACATCGTTCTGGGAGCAACTATAGTATACCCGCTTGCCATGCCTCACACCAAGTGCCCTGGCCCGTCTGGCTCCTGGCATCGTCATGTGATGACCATGCCGCAAGAAACATGCACAGTGTATCTGCACTGCCTGACGTACGTCACGCCAATGTCGCTGCGGCCTCTTAAGACAGGCGAGCATGTCACCCCCGTCCGCTCACAGAGCACACGTGTACCTGGAGTGCGTCCTGCACTCGCAACTGCACATGCAGTTCTCTCAACATGCACTCTTAGTCATAAATCTGCTCGCGTCTCGCCATGCTTCGGTAAGTAGCAGCATTTCCAGCCAACTTCGGGTTGCACCGTCAGTCTGACAGTGTACGTCACCACTCCGTCCACTCGTTTTCAGGCAGCTCTCTCAGCCGCTCCGTCGTCCGTAGTGGTGAAAGTGTCTGCATGCACACACGTGGTGGCCTTGTATGTGGCAGCCGCCTATCAAAGCGTCACTGAGCACATGCTCTGCGCGTACCAGCCGCTGTCTCGTCGCTGGCTAAACGCCTCATCGTCGTGGCCATGACACATTAATGCACATACTTCTTGAAGTACATGGAAATGTGCTACGGGCTTGTCAGCCTCAATGTCAACGTCAAGGGCTGTACGTCAAGCGCCGTCAAGTGCGCGTCATGCGCTGCATTGCGCGTCAAGTGCTGCCTCCCTCCCACTCACAAAGAAATGGCAAGACGCGCGGCGCGTATCACACCGGTTCCGCGCCACCAAGTACCTTGTCATGGGGCCATGAGGTCTCGCGCTTGTCCGTCTCTATGCGCAGTGCTCATACCTTGTGCATTCTGACACACCACTCGTCTGTGGTAGCCAGGCACCACCGTTTAACCAGCACATAATGTCGCGCGTCGTGCCAGCTTCGTACTGCGCCAACGAGGCCATCCAGTTCAAGCATGGCTTCGTTAAAGGGGTACTGTGCGTGCTAAGAGGCTCTGTATGCCTTCAGTAGCAGCAGTCACATAAAGCCATGTCTGACTTGTTCATGTGCGGTCATGCTGTGCTGCAATCTAGCAGCCAGACCATACCAATATCTGATACAGTCACCGTCACATGCGCTCAGTACCATGGTGGCATAACTCAGTCGTGTGTGGCAGCACGTCTCTGCTCCTACTTGTAGCATGGGCACGTCATGCACCCGAGCACCTGAGTCTGTATGTCGTCATGCTCACCAAAACGAGCGCTCGTATGCTATGGCAGTGGCAAGTGTCATTGCCCAGCCAGCATTTTCAATTGTGGTGTTGTCATCACTGGTCTTGGCCGCTACACAAGCACATCACCTCCGTCGGGTTCGCCTGTGGCCAAGCCAGCCAAAGTCCGTTCTCTTACAGAGTGCACTGCTCCGCTGCAACTATCAGGTGTGTTGCCAGCCCACCGTTTACTGGCTTACCCTGTTGCGCTCTGCGGATTATCGCAGCACGTACGCTATGGGTTACGTGACCGCATTACACTGTTATTACGCAGCGGCTGCTGCACGCCAGGTGTCACCTGTGCTGCTGGCGCTGTGCGTCCGTCTCAGCGTGCCAGTGTGGCCGTTAAGTTGTGGCGGCATTTTGCATGGCGATCGTCTGCCGTGTTGCTGCACGTCAGCAGCCAATGCCTGGGGCTCAGCAGTCATGCGCACTTGCGCTTCTGCCCCACGTACGTCATATGTCAGTGGCCACGTACTTTGCACAAGTTAGCCTCTGGCGCCGTCGGCGTGTGTCAAGTTACTAACATATGTATGCACATACTCAAGTCATCAAGTACGGTAGTACTTCAAGTATTTTCAAACTTCAACATCGAAGTACATGCACAAATCCGGCATGTGACAGCACTTACCTGTCTCTGTATCCAGTGCGGGCGTGTTGCTGGCATTGGGTCGCAGCTCCGTCAGCTGTCCAGCCATGCTTTATCCAGTCCGTCGTCAATCTTAAGGCTTTGATACGATCGTTGCACTTGCGATCTTGCAGTGCTCAAGCCTTAAGTAGGCTCTGCCCGCACAACCAACGTGTGTCTTCACACTTCGGTACCGTGCAGTGCTCAGCAAGCTCGTACGCTTACTGCACTGTGTGCATTGGCCGTGTGCTGTGTAAACCGTCAGTTTACCTGCAGCACATCCATTTAATACATGGCATTGTGCTAAACAGATCGTCAGTCTGCCTTCAGCACATATGCATGTCATGCATGTTATGGCACTAGTACCACTTGTAGTGGGTGTCATCTTGTACGCTGCACCGTCTTACCGCGCACACTTCAAGTCGTGCACGTGGTGTCTAGCGACTGTGTGGGCGTCGGTCCACCCAAACAAGGTGCTTGTCGAGCATGCCCCGGCCATCCGGTGGCTTGCTCACGTCAGTAGTGGCTTTGACCGCGTAAGGCCAGGCCATACACTTCCAGTGCCACTATGTGCTCCAGGAACTTCACTTCTGGCAATACTTCAAGTTGGCACTACTTCAAGTTGCATGACACACTCAGTCCTGCGCCGTGCACGCGTCCGAACACGTCACACAGGCCACTGGTGGTCAGCCGTCAACCTGCAGTGTGTCGCCGTCGGCATTGTAGGCGTATGTTTGTAAACATACGTTGCCTACATACACATGTGCAAGCTTGCCGAGGGCGTCGCCCACGGCCCCGTCACCGTGTGACAGTGCATCTGGTCGTTCGCTGCACAGGCGAGTCCACCAGGCCGAAATGGCGACACCGTGTATGCCACGTGTACAGCCCTGTCTCTGGCTTGGCATGTTCAGTGGGGCACCGTCTGGCACCTGCCGTCAAGTCAAGTGCGGACATTGCCTTGGCCCTTGCACCTCGTGCAACAACTCATCAATGTTGCCAAGGCGGTACATCTGCCTTGCGCAGTGGCTACGTCTAGCCATACGTCGCACAAGTCCGCGCAGAAGCATGTTTTATCACTCTGGCGAGCAAGTAGTGGGTTGCAGTCTCAGGTGGCCTTCCAGGCCTTACCTGCTCTCGTGCAAGCGCCTACTTTCACTCAGTGAAAAACATAGTCAGCTTCTGCTCCAGATTGGCGCGCGCATGTCGCAACGCTCTGCCGTCATTTGTGGGTTTCTGGAAATACCATGCCAAAAGTCCATCAGCAACACTTGTCTGCGCTGAGTTGTACCGGTACATCCGTCGAGTATTTCACCCACGATAAAGCACACAACCTTCTGCTGTATGCTGTTCTATAAGAGGTAAAACACTATGCCAGAAGTTCATCAGCACGCTCGTCTGTGCTGAGCTATACTGGCACGCTCGTCAAGCATTCTACCCACAGCGTAGCACACTACTGTCTGAGTGCCGTTCTAGTGTAGGGAAAATACTTTGCCAAGAGTCTATCAGCGCACCTGTCTGCACTGAGCTGTATTGGCAAATCCGTCAAGTATTTTGCCCCAGTAGAGCACATGACCGTCTTTGTGCTGTTCTTACATAGGGTTCGTCACCCTTGTTCCTCTCCCTTCTTCAATTAACGGTGAGCAACCTTGTCAATTGCTCGTCACCGCAAGGGTTTGTCGCCCTTTAGGAAGGGTGCTGAGTCGTCGCTCAGCCCGGTTCAAATGTATGTCAGTCACTGCACCAATGACTGTTCTGCGCTGTGAACACAATGCTCAATGTGGTGTCCGTCTCTATGTCAAAGTGCAAAATGACTCCACCTGCTCTTTTCAAGAGCGCTCAGCGGCAGTCTGCCTCGACTCTGGCGTAACACCGTGCTGGGCAGTCCGATCTATGAGCTCAGTGTTCAACTCAACGCGCGGCACTGCTCGAAGTGTACATCTCTGTGTACATCAATTAATCCAGTGGCTGGTTCCGACACTTCAAGGTGGGTGTGCCCTTGAGCTGCACCACATCAAGTCATGCTGGACACCGTCGACCACATGGATTTAGTGCCGCCCCACAGTGGCTGGTGTTGCCAGATGGGTGCGCCATGTACAGGCTATCACCACAACCTGGTCAAAACCTTCAACCATCATGGCAATGGTCACCGGGGTCACCGTGAACCACTCTGACCCCTTGTCTGTGCAGTGGCTCATTTCTTGACTGCAGTGGATGAGTATGCGTCATACCCTTGCACCGTCTTTGGGTATGGATCCGTCGCCACTGCCATCGGGTGCTCAGTCCACTACTGCAGTCACAAAGTGCTCTCTGTACACTTACACGTCTTGTGTAAGGTGTTCTCGTTGGCTGGCGCTACCGTACGGCGCCGGCGCAGGTGCAATTGCATTGCTTGCGCACCGCCTGTCGCGGCCGCCTCAGCTTCTGGGTACATATTTGGCAGTAGGTTTCCCCGCAACCGTACCTTTGCCAAAACAAGTGACACTTGTGTCTCACGGCAAAACTAAACATGCCTGTGGAGTACATGTAGGGCGTGAACCGGCAATTTACACACACGAAATGTGGTTTGCAGCAGTTCATGTCATACTTCCAACACCACATGCACCTTCTGCGGTGTTGAATGCACTCCCCCGTCATGGGCAGCACCGTCGTGTGCGATACTGTTGAGCATAAGTGCTCTGCCGTGTTAGTCGGGGTCGTAGTATCCATCACCATGCGCTGGAGCCAATGTAGTACGCCATCGTCTGTGGCAAATCACTGGTGGTCACTTCCAAGGCATAGTCATGATGGGCACTTGTCTGGTGGACTGCCCTCATGGGCTTCATCACCAAACTCAAGTCTGTTGCGTTGTTTGTGGAGAATGTAGCCCAGCGGCCATTGCGGTGGCCTTCGCTATGCAACGCTCACAGCGCCGCAATGAATGCTCGTTGGGTGCACATCGCGCGCCACCGCGCTGTGCAGCAACCACATGCTCTCTGCATGGCTGCCTACACGGTCGCTCTCTTTGTCAGAGCTGACACTTCTCTCCGACGACGTACCGTTCTGCACGTGTACATAAATTTCATATGGCACGTCGTGCCACAGCAGCATGTGGGGATTCTACCCGTTCTGAGCCTATATTGGCACGTCGTGCCACAGCAGCCCATGGGGTACCACCCGTTCTGAGCCACAAAGCTTTAGGGTCATTAGGGTCATAGCCAGCATTGTCTATCAGTCACGTGCAAGTGTCATAGGGGCAATACTGTCAGTTATTATTATAATACAACTTACCTGGGCACGGTCCATCACCCATGCTTCATCCAAAAGCAAGTCATGTGGACAGTGTTGTCAACTTCAACTTCTAGCTGTAAGCCAGTCTGGCGCTGGCACGTCAAAACCATGCGGCATGGCTCCCATGAGCCATTGCTCACCTACATGTGGATGCACCAATCAAGCAACCCACACGTGTACAGTCAAGTCAAGTAGCCCGCTGGCTATGGGCTGTCACAATGCAGGTATAATCGTCTCAGTAGCACCCTGCACCACTGTGCCTGTAGACAGCATGTACTCGGGTGCAATGCCGCCACATGGCAGCCTCAAGCACCGTCATGTCATGACTCATGAGTAGTGCCGCTCCACAAAGTGTGCGTTCAAGAGTGCTTCAACCTGCAGTATCCGTCACATACTTCAAGTACTTCAACTTGAAGTATACATGACAGCTTCTCATGGCCAGTACGTCAATGGGCGGCTGTACGGCCTGTCAGCACTATACAGTGACTTGTTATGTCAAAGGTGCACAGTCGCAAGCATGTATTACCCCAGGTGCATGTCAGCTACAAGGAGCCAAAGTGTTGCCTTTCGTAGGCTCAATCACCTTGAATAACATGCTCACGCGTTCGTATGCACAGGTATTGGCAAACCGATGCCACATAGCACGGTGTAGTGCGCCACAAGTACAACATGCTGTGCCACTAGCCAGCGCCCAATGACGTCGTCATATGTCAGTGCACTGTGCATCTCAAGGCATCCGTCATGCATGTGTAACGAGGCCACCATCAGCACATAAGTCATGCGCAGGGTCTGTGAACCGTGCTGCTTATAGTCAGCATAAAATGCCCTTGTGTTCATTAACACACAGCGCTCGCTGGCTGCCACGTCGGGTCCAACCCTCTGCTCGCGCCTTGACCGCGGGACCGTCAAATGAGCAGACATGCACGTCGGCATAGGGAAACAGGAGATGGTGCTCCGTCGTGACATACGTCAATGCCACATAACACCGTTCACACCCATAACCCATATTGCTCAAAACCCGTCAATCATGTGTCAACCCACAGCAGAGGCTGGCATGTGCCGTCACATGGCCACAGTCCTCTCCGCTGCGCGCCCGCGCTGCGCGCTCGCATTTGTGGTCGTCGCCACCTACGGCGCAGCGTAACCGTGTACGCGTTGGGGCGTGGTATGTCAGTCATGGGCATTCGTGCACCTGTGCATGTGTGCAGTCTGTGCACCGTACGTCCAGTAAAACGCCAATATTCTCGGCGGCGTGTCAGGTGAGCTTACCGCTTCCAGCCGCTGAGCCTGCTTGTCAGCACGCAACACAGCAACTTCAAGTTGAGCGCTCAGCCATGCAGGCGTCTTCATCGGGCGCTGCATCGTCAATAGTCATGCACGTGCTGGCATTAACCGGGTGCGTATGCTCTCATACGCTCATCACCCAGGTCACCTATAATCACTGTCAGTACCGTGGTATAGTACAATCACTGGGACATTTGCCCAAGTCATACGCTGCCACGGTCGTGGTGTGTGCTGTCATGCACGCTCATCACCACCTGCACTGTCTGTGCAGTGAACAGTCGGTAACCACTGCATGCCAGTGCATGCCCACATGCACTAACCCACAGGCGCTCCAGGCACCTCATGTGCGCTAGTGTGCAGCGACCCGCGAGTTGAAGTTCAATCATGCAGCAATACGTCATTGCCGCAGCTATATACTTCAAAAATATGTGCTAAGGAGGATATGCCCACGCTCAAAGGGATCTAACCTTCATCTGAGGCGTTCTCACCCTTCTACTACATAGTAGTATGTGAGCATACCACCGCACAGCGGCATCCCATAGCACGTGCACTACTCGTCTGCACTGCGTATATGTCTTATTGCCCCTTCATACTCCAGTGGTATGATGCATGCGGGCTCGTCGGCCTCTCCAGTAGTTTGCATTGTGCAGCGGGTCAGTGCTGTTCGTGCACCCATCATGCCCAGCCCGTTCAGCCTATAGGGCGTGCACACAGCTGGGTCAAGCTGCTACTGTGCAAGTCATGTCAGTCAACATGACGTAAGCATGCACCAAAGCGCCAACCACAAGGTCTAGGAGGGCGCCACAGACACTGTTTGCACCGTGCGCAGGCGGGTTGGAGCCCATGCTCGAGGGCAGTCTCAGTCCTAACCACACCTTGCTTATGCACGAAGTACGTGCTGGCCTTGCCCGCTCATGGGCCACGTTCTGACATGTACATGTCGTTACAGAGCGCAAACGCTGTGCACACCCCTATGGTGTCACCATAGCACAGGGTTCGTTGCACCCGTGATCAATGCAGCATCTGTGTCAAGTGACCCTCAGTTCAAGGTAGTGGGTAGTGTCTAGCCTGCAGCCTCGTCTGCCGCGTTCACGCTAGCCACTCACCTCACCGTCGGTGTGGCTCATCAGCTGCACCGTGATCACCGCCTCTCGCGGGTTCCGTCAGTAAGCTTGAGTGTGTCCACTCCAGCTCGAAGTCTACCAGTCACCTGGTGGCGCAGGCGGTAGACACGTACAGTCACCCAGGTGCACAAGTCATGAACTTGAAGTTAGTCTCCCTTCAAGTGTGTGCACCATACTTCAAGTCAAGCTCAGGTTTTAGGCTTGAGCGGCCTGTCAAGCAGCGCTGCCCAGCGCCACTGCTCCGTCTAGTTCTCAGACTCTGGCATGCCGCCCCCTGTGCACATCCACTGAACCCGTCTCGGGGCAGTGTGTGACACAAGTACAGCCCGTAGCCTGCAGCTATACCCGTCTCAAGCCTAGTGCCTATGTTGCGAATTTGCACCACTGCGACTTTCGCATGGCCGTACATGCGAACATCTCGCAACACAGATGCCGTGCGTGCCTGATCAGGGCGACGTCCACAGCACTGTGCAACAAGCAACTGTGTTCTGGGCCCATTTACAGTTGCATGGTGTCCCTCCCCCCTTTTCCGAAAAAGGAGACGGCGGAGGCTCACACCAATCGGCACCTACACATGTGGCGGGCACACACCACTATGTGCTTGGACCAGGGGGTGCACCCTGCGCGCTTATGGTCCGTCGTCAAGCACCAACGTCGTCGGGTGATCATGTTGGTGCGCAACTTGCAGCCGCTGGTGGGTAGGCAGCGTTCACTGCAAGTGCTCAATAGGCTTGTGGGTGTCAAAGTGGCCAGCCGCCGTTGCGGGGAAGTAGCTAGCTAGCACGCCTGGCCACGGCTGTGCTGCAGCCACCGTGTGTGGTGCATCGTCGTCGTCTCTTCGAGCTAGGCTCGTCTGCCTCAGCTCTGGAAGCTAGCCACTAGTGGGACGCAACTCGCCCACTGTTCACACACAGAAACAACATGGGTCAACAGCGCAGCGGCTGTGTGGAGGCAGTCCGCCACCGTGCTGCAACCGGAGTGCAATCACTAAGGAGTGGCGGCAAACGCCGCAGGAACATAGCCGGGAGCGTCGTGGCTATGTGGGGCTGGTGGGTCGGTGTGCGCTAAATCGCACGGGCGGTGGCGTTTGTTGCCAGCGTGTGTGGCCAAACGCTCTAC